>JAXCGZ010005852.1:0-112573 GCA_037179515.1 Halocaridina rubra | reverse complement strand
ATATAACCAAATTAGCACATTACCATATGTGAAAACATGAATCATTTATATCCCAGCTGGGACTTGAACTTGGGACTTATAATTGCTAATCAAACCTTACAGCTTATATCTGCTATACTAGGAATAACGCATTTTATTTGAATGCCACTAGGTTCATATTACAGTTTCCCCAACCTCACTCGTAGTTTCGTTTTCGCTTTTAATTTAACTCCCAATCTCATTCGGAACCAACAATAACCAAATAAGCACATTACCATATGTGAAAACATGATTAATTTTTACTCTGACCGGGTCTTGAACCTGGGACTTATAATTGCTAAGCCAAGGCACTACCAACCACACCACAGAAGTTTAGAGGGACACAAACCTTACAGCTTATATCTGCTATACTAGGAATGAACGCATTAGATCTGAATGCCACTATGTTCATATTACAGTTTCCCCAACCTCACTCGTGGTTTCGATTTTGCATTTAATTCAACTCCAAGTCTCATTCAGAACCAACATTAACCAAATATGCACATTAGCATATGTGAAAACATGAATCAATTATCCCGACCGGGACTTGAATCTGGGACTTGTAATTGCTAAGCCTAGGCGCTACCAACTACACCACAGAAGGTTAAAGGGAAACAAACCTTACAACTTATATCTGCTATACTAGGAATGAACGCAAACTATCAGTGTTCCCAGAGGAAAATTTCAAAATTTATCCCAAAACTTGAACAAATGGAACAATAATGACCAAAAATGTATCCCATTCAAATCAAAAGGTATCCAAAAAGTATATATCATATTTATTACCACTGTATATACATATTGCTAATAATAGTGTTAAAAGCATAAACTAATGTTATTTTCCCCACTTTTGGTATTCAGCTATATGCAGTACAGTATCTTTTCCATGATCGTTTGTCTGGCAGTGGAGCACAAGATCTGCATTGATAAAATTCTACGTCAATATTTTTGTACAGATACCTTACTTATTTTCATGTTTTTTTCTTTTCTGTAATAAAGGCATACACTCACAGTCTGTGGTGTATATTTGACAAATATGTAAATAAACTTAGAAGATAATAATAAAAAATCCTATTCTAACAGATTTTTTTGAAATAGAAAGGATAAAACAAAGACTTCTTATGCAAACAGATGTATATTGAGTTGTAAAGCTGTAAAAAAAAAATAACATGCTCCTCTGCTAACTAATTAAAAATAAAAGGGACTTCTTTTGCCAAGAAATTTTTATTAAACTGAAAAGACTATATTTGTAGCTTACTGCTTGAATGCATCTTGGGTTGATTTTATCATTGCAGTACTTGGTTGCTAGTTAAAGCAAGTAGTGTTTCCACCATTTTCTTTTGTTAGTATGAGACCATTTACTGATTCAGCGTTTAACCTATTTCTGTTATCAATTTTAATAAGTATCACCTGGGAAAATATCACAACAGCGGGCAAAACTAATAAATCCAACATGAACTGAGAACATTTGGGAAGCATCAGTTCCCCATCACTACTTTTTACTTTACCTACAGAACACAAAAATTCAGCAGGGTTTCCTGTGATTCTTACATTATCAAATTAAAATGGGAGAGCTCTCCAAAAATCAATACACTGACCATAATCAGCTTCACTAATAAGCTGAGGGGACTTAGAATATAAAGGAACTAAACTCATGATAGAACATTCTCTCACTATAACTGGATTACAAACATTCAAAAGCGGTAATATATTATTCATACACTTCAAATGCTTCCACATCTGACTAGCTACTTCAATATAAAGGTTAAGGTATCTTACTCTGAAGTCTGATCATACACCTGCTAAGACGAAAAAATGAAAGACGTTGTGATGGAAAGGGCAAATCCACTGATTAAACACAGTGGTAATCTCAGGCATAAGCGAATCCCAGGAGCCAATATGGCAGGGGAAACTTGAAGAAAATAAAGCTAGGGTTGTAGACCTGATAAGGAAAGCTTAGAGTAGTTTGTGGTCCTGAAGATATTGTAAACATTCACCAACTAGGCAAATATTCGAGGGAAGGAAAGCAGAGACCATCAAAAGTAACCTTTGAGAGAGGGGAAACGTAGGGAAATATTGATAAAAAAAAAAGTCTAAAAGACTTTCAAGAATTCAAAGAAGTGTTCATTAGACGATTCAGAACACAGGAAGAGATGGGAAAGATAAAAAAAAACTTGTTGCAAGAGGCAAGAAGGTTAAATGAGGAAAGAAATGAAGAGAAGAAAAATGTTCATTTCAGAGTTCTTTCAGACAAAGGGGAGATAAAGAAGATAATGACAGAAGATCAGGGGATGGGACCTCATTAAGATTGTTATAAACAAATGCTGATGGATTAGCAGGTAAGGCAGTAGAATTAAAAGATAGGATTCACAACAGTAAGGCAGATATAGTAGCAATTGCAGAGGCTAAGTTGAGTGAGGACATAAACAGTGTCACAGTTTTTCCTAAGGGCTTCAGCACTGCTCATAAGTGAAAGGATTCAAGTCGAAGAAATAAACTTGGCTATAGAAAGTGAGTTCAAGAAATTTCTTGTTGCTCCCATATATACTGGGTCAGAGAGCATTATAATAACTGTTGTATATAACCCACCAAGGAACCATAATAGTCCAGAAGTTTATGAGGAAAGTCATATAGGTACTATTGCAGTCATAAACTCAGTTGTTAGCATGGCACGGGAGAGAAAATGTAAGATTTTGATTAAGGGAGATTTTAATCATAGAGAGATAGATTGGATAAATCTTGACCCACACAGTAGTGAGGACTCATTCGGGGCAAGATTCCTAGATTGCGTACAAGGGAATTTCCTACACCAACATGTAATGGAACCAACGAGGACCAGGGGTGGGGATGAGCCATCATTACTTGATCTAGTATTCACAGATAATGTGTTGGATCTTGAAAAAATTGAGTATGAACCACCAATTGGAAAGAGTGACCACTGTGTGTAGTATATCATTGAAGATATTATGCCTGAGAGTAGAGGCACTGAGGACATGAGGAGGAACTATTCGAAAGGGGATTACATCAAAATGAATGAGCCTTTTGCAGTTATTGACTGGAGAACCTTATTTTACAACAAATCTGTACAAGAAATGTATGACATCTTTTGTGAGAAATATGGGAAGATAGTAGATTGCTGCATACCTTTCACCAAAGTAGGTGTAATTCATGCCAGAGAGAAATGGTTCGATAATGAGTGTAATAGAGCTAAGGAGTGGAGAGACAAATGCTGGAAAAGATATAGGAGGAGAAAAAACATAAATGCCTGGCAAACATACAAAAGAGCAAGAAATGACTACTTAAGTAAAAGAAGTGAGGTAGAGAGAAACTATCAAAGGGACATCACCAGGAAGGTTAAGAAAATCCCAAGCTTTTCCACAGCTTTATCAGAGGAAAACTGAAGGTAAAACAACAGGTTTTAAGGTTTAAGAGAGCAGATGGAAGCATCATTGAGACGGATGAAGAGATCTGCAAAGAACTGAATAAGGAGTTTTAGTCAGTATTTACAGTAGAAAATATACCACCCCGTCAGATTGCAGAGATAGAAGCTCACTGGCCGGTATTAGAGAACATCAACCTTACAGCCACAGAGGTATGCAAAGTGCTGATGGAGTAAGATGTTCATAAAGCTACAGGTCCTGATGATATATCCTCTCATGTACTTAAAAATTGCGCAAACTCAATATCAGTGGCACTAGGTATCATATTTAAAAAGTCATTGGAGTCAGGGGAGATTCCAAGATGCTGGAAACAAGCAAACGTGATACCTGTCTTTAAAAAGGGAAGGAGGGATACGGCTCTGAACTATAGACCAGTTTCCTTGACCAGCATAGTTTGCAAAGTTATGGAGAAACTACTAAGGAAACATATCTCTCTTCACTTAGAATCCTTCAACTTTTTGTCAGTGAGGCAACATGGCTTCAGAGAAGGTAGATCAACAGTAACAAACTTATTAGAATTTTATGATGAGGTAAACCGAATCTTACAGGAAAGAGAGGGCTAGGCAGCTTGCATTTTCCTAGACTTCCAGAAAGCATTTGACACTGTTCCACATGGGAGACTTATTAGGAAGCTGCAAGCAATGGCTAGAATAGGTGGAAATGTTTTGGAATGGATAAAAACTTACTTATAAGGAAGGGAACAGAGGGTTAGAGTAAGACACTCAGTGTCTGAATGGAGAAGAGTTAGTAGTGAAGTTCCACAGCGTTCAGTTTTAGGGCCACTTTTATTCCTTGTATATGTAAATGACCTACTAGAGTCTGTAAATTCATTCATGAATATTTTTGCAGATGATGCAAAAATTGTGAAGAAAGTAGGAAACGAGAACAATGGTAGAGAACTTCAGGAAGATCTAAATAGTTTGCATGAGTTGTCAGAAAAATGGCTAATGAAATTCAATACTTCAAAATGTAAGGTAATGAGAATGGGTACAAGTACAAGAAGGTCCAAGCTTGACTACTCGGTGGCTGGAGTAAAACTTCAATAGACAGAAAATGAGAGAGATGTAGGAGTAAACATACTGGCAGATTTGTCTCCAGAAATACATATAAATGGCATAGTAAGGGCAGAATATGCCTTTTTATCAAATGTAAGGGTAGCCTTCAGGCACATGGACAAGCTAATGTTCAGATATACTTATGTAACCTAAGTGAGGCCAAAACTCGAATATGCAGCCCCCTTTTGGAATACGCACTTGGAAAAGCACATAGCTAAGCTTGAAAAAGTTTAAGGATATGCCACAAAACTGGTGCCAGAATCACGTAATCTCAGTTATGATGAGAGGCTGATGGAATTAGACTTATCATCACTCGAAGCTAGAAGATTGAGAGGGGATATGATGACAGTCTTTAAATTCCTTCATGGTTATGATAGAGTGGATAGGGATCAATATTTTGATATGGTAGGCTCTAGAACTAGAGGTCATAGTTTGAAGCTTCGTAAGAAATCTTCTTTGCAGGATGTAAAGAAATATGTTTTCAGTGTAAGAGTAGTAATCCCTCGCTATATCGCGGTTTTCCTATCGCGGATTCACTGCATCGTGGTCTTTTTTTGGTGATTTTTTTTCTGGGTATATGCGAAAATATTAAAATTTTAAGAAATAAAAATTTTCAGTATTTTCAATATTTTATTGAACATTTTTTTTTTCATTATATTATTGATAAAAAAAAATTTATTTCCCAGCCTAAGAATAACAAAACAGTAAGAAATAGTAAAAAAAAACATAAATCTGAACATGTAACTCTGCACCATAGAAAGTACGATACCGGTATCAGCGTTTCGGAAAACGCAAAGGGTTGCAACTACGTGAGCTAGCATGTATTAAAATTTCCAATAGTTTCATGATTTTATTGATAAAAGAAACATATTTCTTAGTTTAAGAATAATAAAACAGTAAAAAATAGTAAAAAACATAAATACTCAGTATTGCACCATGTAAAATACGATACTGGTATCACCGTTTCAGAAAACGAAAAGGGTCGCACCTACCTGAGCTAGTACATATTGAAATTTTCATTATTTATTGATAAAACAAGTATTTCCTAGCCTAAGAATAAAAAAAACAGTAAAAAAGAGTAAAAAACATAAATTTAAACATATAACTCATAGTATTGCACCATGTGAAGTACTGTCCGATAGCGTACAATGTATTGGCGTCTTGGAAAACGCAAAGGCTCGCACCTACGTGAGATAGTTCATGGAATGCTATTGGATGGGAGAGTGGGAGACAATGAATCACATAATTGTTTTTCTGTATGTTCTGTATCATGGGGTCTGATTGGCTTTTTGATTGAACCTTGGTTCTCCCACCATCTTCCATTGTCTCGCCTCATTCATTCAGTCTAACTCACATGTGCGCCGTTTGCGTTGTGCTTATTAATATGTTGTGCTTGTGATCTTTTTTTACGCACGTATTTCAACCTTTGCAATGCCTCCCAAACGTCCTTCATCTTCTAAGGCTTCTGGTAGTTAGCCTAAGCGGCAAAGGAAACATGTTAACCATAATGGAAAAGGCGAAACTGTTAGATATGCTGAAAGAAGGAAGAAGGTTTGCAGATGTCGGCCGCAGGGGAAGGTTTATACAATAAACATAAAAATAATTGTAAAATACCTATGTATATGAGTGTGTCATGTCATTACCACCTCATTCACGGTAAGTTTACCTATCACTTTCATATAAATTTACGCTTGCATGCAGTTATTTATAAAATAAAGGGTGGTTTTTTAACAGTGCAGGGAGAGTTTATACAGTAAACGTAAAAATAATTTTAAAATACCTATGTATATGAGTATGTCATGTCATTACCACATCATTCATGGTAAGTTTACCTATCACTTTCATATAAATTTATGCTTGCATGCTGTTATTTGAGAAGTAAAGGGTGGTTTGTTAACAGTACAGGGAGGATTTATGCAGTAAACGTAAAAATAAATGTAAAATACCTATGTACATATAGGGTGATCCCACTTCGCGGAAATTCACCTATCGCGGTCGGTCCCGGAACCTAACCCCCGCGATAAACGAGGGATCACTGTAGTTGATAATTGGAATTTGCTAAGCGAGGAGGTAGTTAATGCTATCTCAATCCATAGTTTTAAGGACAGGTATGATAAGTATCACTAAGTACAAAATGGAACCGATCAGGAGACGGGAAGATACGAGTTTTGGGCTCTTTCCCGTAAACACAATTAGGTAATCACAATATGCTCAGTGGCGGATTTCCCAATAGGCTAACTAGGCTACGCCTAGGGGCCCCCAAGGCTTTGGGGGCCCTTGGCCCCAAAGACTCTAGCCATAATATTAAAAATTGTATCATAGAACTAGAAAGAGGGGAAATGAGAGAAGAAGAGAGGTACTAAAAGTGAATTAAATATATAAGAAAGAAAAACACTGTGAGTTAAAGGCTAGTGTGAGAAATGTGTGCAATGTAGTGAAAGAGAAAGTGGAGGAGGGAGTGGGAGAAGAATTGGGCTGTTTCAAGGAGGAAGTTATGAAGCATGCCAAGGCAGTGTACAGAAGAAGACTAACTGGTGGAAGTAAAAGGATAGGTATTGAATGGTGGAATAAACAGGTGAGTGCAGTTTTGGCTGAAGAGAAGTGGGCTTATGCGGTATGACTGCAGGTAGGTACTGTAGAGAAGTATGAAAGGTATTGTATAAAAAGGAGGTTAGCAAAGCACGTGGTGAGGGAGGCAAAGAGAGAAGCGGATGTGATTACCTAATTGTGATTACCTAATTATGTTTACTGGAAAGAGCCCAAAGCTCGTATCTTCCCGTCTCCTGATCGGTTCCATTTTATACTTAGTGATACTTATCATACTTGTCCTTAAAACTATGGATTGACATAGCATTAACTACTTCCTCGCTTAGCGAATTCCAATTATCAACTACTCTTACACTGAAAAAGTATTTCCTTGCATCCTGCAAAGAAGTTTTCTTACGAAGCTTCAAACTATGACCTCTTGTTCTAGAGCCAGCCATATCAAAATATCGATCCCTATCCACTCTATCATAACCATGAAGGAATTTAAAGACTGTCACCATATCCCCCTCAATCTTCTAGCTTCGAGTGATGGTAAGTCTAATTCCCTCAGCCTCTCATCATAACTGAGATTGCATATTTCTGGCACCAGTTTCGTGGCATGTCTTTGAACTTTTTCAAGCTTAGCTATGTGCTTTTTCAAGTGTGGATTCCAAAAGGGGGCTGCATATTCGAGTTTTGGCCTCACTTAGGTTACATAAATATTTCTGAACATTTCCTTGTCCATGTGCCTGAAGGCTACCCTTACATTTGATAAGAATGCATATGCTGCCCTTACTATGCCATTTATATGTATTTCTGGAGACAAATCTGCCAGTATGTTTACTCCTAGATCTCTCTCATTTTCTGTCTCTTGAAGTTGTACTCCAGCCACCGAGTAGTCAAGCTTGGGCCTTCTTGCACTTGTACCCATTCTCATTACCTTACATTTTGAAGTATTGAATTTCATTAGCCACTTTTCTGACCACTCATGCAGATTATTTAGATCTTCCTGAAGTTCTCTACCATTGTTTTCGTTTTTTACTTTCTTCACAATCTTTGCATCATCTGCAAACATATTCATGAATGAATTTATAGACGCTGGTAGGTCATTTACATATACAAGGAACAAAAGTAGCCCCGAAACTGAACCCTGTGGAACTTCACTACTAACTCTTCTCCATTCAGACACTGAGTGTCTTACTCTAACCCTCTGTTCCCTTCCTTTTAAGTAAGTTTGTATCCATTCCAAAACATTTCCACCTATTCTAGCCATTGCTTGCAGCTTCCTAATAAGTCTCCCATGTGGAACAGTGTCAAACGCTTTCTGGAAGTCTAGGAATATGCAATCTGCCCAGCCCTCTCTTTCCTGTAAGATTCGGCTTACCTCATCGTAAAATTCTAATAAGTTTGTTACTGTTGTTCTACCTTCTCTGAAGCCATGTTGCCTCACTGACAAAAAGTTGAAGGATTCCATGAGAAGAGTGATATGTTTCCTTAGTAGTTTCTCCATAACTTTGCAAACTATGCTGGTCAAGGAAACTGGTCTATAGTTCAGAGCCGTATCCCTCCTTCCCTTTTTGAAGATAGGTATCACATTTACTTGTTTCCAGCATCTTGGAATCTCCCCTGACTCCAGTGGCTTTTTAAATATGATACTTAGTGCCACTGATATTGAATTTGCGCATTTTTTAAGCACATGAGGGGATATGTCATCAGGACCTGTAGCTTTATAAACATCTAAATCCATCAGCGCTTTGCATACCTCTGTGGCTGTAAGGTTGATGTTCTCTAATAACGGCCCTTGAGCTTCTATCTCTCCAATCTGAGGGGGTGGGGTATTTTCTACTGTAAATACTGACTGAAACTCCTCGTTCAGTTCTTTGCAGATCTCTTCCTCCGTCTCAGTGATGCTTCCATCCGCTCACTTTAGCCTTAAAACCTGTTCTTTTACCTTCAGTTTTCCTCTGATAAAGCTGTGGAAAAGCTTGGTATTTTCTTTAGCCTTCCTGGTGATGTCCCTCTCATAGTCCCTCTCTGCCTCTCTCCTGCTACTTAGGTAGTTATTTCTTGCTCTTTTGTAGGTTTGCCAGGCATTTATGTTTTTTCTCCTCCTATACCTTTTCCAGCATTTGTCTCTCCACTCCTTAGCCCTTTTACACCCATTATCGAACCATTTCTCTCTGGCATGAATTACACCTACTTTGGTGAAAGGTATGCAGCAATCTACTATCTTCCCATATTTCTCACAAAAGATGTCATACATTTCTTGTACAGATTTGTTGTAAAATAAGGTTCTCCAGTCAATAACTGCAAAAAGCTCATTCATTTTGATGTAATCTCCTTTCGGATAGTTCTTCCTCATGTCCTCAGTGCCTCTACTCTCAGGCAGAATATCTTCAATGATATACTCCATCAACAACACACAGTGGTCACTCTTTCCAATTGGTGGTTCATACTCAATTTTTTCAATATCCAACACATTATCTGTGAATACTAGATCAAGTAGTGATGGCTCATCCCCACCCCTGGTCCTCGTTGGTTCCATTACATGTTGGTGTAGGAAACTCCCTTTTATGCAATCTAGGAATCTTGCCCCGAATGAGTCCTCACCACTGTGTGGGACAAGATTTTTCCAATCTATCTCTTTATGATTAAAATCTCCCATAATCAAAATCCTACATTTTTTCCCCCATGCCATGTTAACAACTGAGTTTATGACTTCATAGTACCTATATGACTTTCCTCATAAACTTCAAGCCTATTCTGGTTCCTTGGTGGGTTATATACAACAGTTATTATAATGCTCTCTGACCCGGTATTTATGCGAGCAACAAGAAATTCCTTGAACTCACTTTCTATAGCCAAGTTTATTTCTTCAACTTGAATCCTTTCACTTATGAGCAGTGCTATCCCTCCACCAGTCCTCTTAGATCTTTCAACCCTTAGTATTCTGAAGCCCTTAGGAAAAACTGTGACACTGTTTATGTCCTCACTCAACTTAGTCTCTGTAATTGCTACTATATCTGCCTTACTGTTGTGAATCTCATCTTCTAATTTTACTGCCTTTCCAGCTAATCCATCAGCATTTGTGTGATTACCTAATTGTGATTACCTAATTGTGTTTACGGGAAAAAGCCCAAAGCTCGTATCTTCCCGTCTCCTAATCGGTTCCATTTTATACTTAGTGATACTTATCATACTTGTCCTTAAAACTATGGATTGAGATAGCATTAACTACCTCCTCGCTTAGCCAATTCCAATTATCAACTACTCTTACACTGAAAAAGTATTTCCTTACATCCTGCAAAGAAGTTTTCTTACGAAGCTTCAAACTATGACCTCTAGTTCTGGAGCCAGCCATATCAAAATATCGATCCTTATCCACTCTATCATAACCATGAAAGAATTTAAAAACTGTCATCATATCCCCCCTCACTCTTCTAGCTTCGAGTGATGGTAAGTCTAATTCCCTCAGCCTCTCATCATAACTGAGATTGCGTATTTCTGGCACCAGTTTTGTTGCATGTCTTTGAACTTTTTCAAGCTTAGCTATGTGCTTTTTCAAGTGAGGATTCCAAAAGGGGGCTGCATATTCGAGTTTTGGCCTCACATAGGTTACATAAATATTTCTGAACATTTCCTTGTCCATGTGCCTGAAGGCTACCCTTACATTTGATAAGAATTCATATGCTGCCCTTACTATGCCATTTATATGTATTTCTGGAGACAAATCTGCCAGTATGTTTACTCCTAGATCTCTCTCATTTTCTGTCTCTTGAAGTTGTACTCCAGCCACCGAGTAGTCAAGCTTGGGCCTTCTTGCACTTGTACCCATTCTCATTACCTTACATTTTGAAGTATTGAATTTCATTAGCCACTTTTATGACCACTCATGCAGATTATTTAGATCCTCCTGAAGTTCTCTACCATTGTTCTAGTTTTTTACTTTTTCACAATCTTTGCATCATCTGCAAACATATTCATGAATGAATTTGCAGACTCTGGTAGGTCATTTACATATACAAGGAACAAAAGTGGCACTAAAACTGAACCCTGTGGAACTCCACTACTAACTCTTCTCCATTCAGACACTGAGTGTCTTACTCTAACCCTCTGTTCCCTTCCTTCTAAGTAAGTTTTTATCCATTCCAAAACATTTCCACCTATTCTAGCCATTGCTTGCAGCTTCCTAATAAGTTTCCCATGTGGAACAGTGTCAAACGCTTTCTGGAAGTCTAGGAATATGCAATCTGCCCACCCCTCTCTTTCCTGTAAGATTTGGCTTATCTCATCATAAAATTCTAATAAGTTTGTTACTGTTGATCTACCTTCTCTGAAGCCATGTTGCCTCACTGACAAAAAGTTGAAGGATTCCAAGTGAAGAGAGATATGTTTCCTTAGTAGTTTCTCCATAACTTTGCAAACTATGCTGGTCAGTGAAACTGGTCTATAGTTCAGAGCCGTATCCCTCCTTCCCTTTTTGAAGATAGGTATCACATTTGCTTGTTTCCAGCATCTTGGCATCTCCCCCGACTCCAGTGACTCCTTAAATATGATACTTAGTGCCACTGATATTGTGTTTGCGCATTTTTTAAGCACATGAGGGGATATGTCATCAGGACCTGTAGCTTTATAAACATCTAAATCCATCAACGCTTTGCATACCTCTGTGGCTGTAAGGTTGATGTTCTCTAATAACGGCCCTTGAGCTTCTATCACTGCAATCTGAGGGGGTGGGGTATTTTCTACTGTAAATACTGACTGAATCTCCTTGTTCAATTCTTTGCATATCTCTTCATCCGTCTCAGTGACGCTGCCATCCGCTCTCTTTAGCCTTAAAACCTGTTCTTTTACCTTCAGTTTTCCTCTGATAAAGCTGTGGAAAAGCTTGGGATTTTCTTTAGCCTTCCTGGTGATGTCCCTCTCATAGTCTCTCTCTGCCTCTCTCCTTTTACTTCGGTAGTCATTTCTTGCTCTTTTGTAGGTTTGCCAGGCATTTATGTTTTTTCTCCTCCTATACCTTTTCCAGCATTTGTCTCTCCACTCCTTAGCTCTTTTACACCCATTATCGAACCATTTCTCTCTGGCATGAATTACACCTACTTTGGTGAAAGGTATGCAGCAATCTACTATCTTCCCATATTTCTCACAAAAGATGTCAATAACAATCTTAATGAGGCCCCATCCCCTGATCTTCTGTCATTATCTTCTTTATCTCCCCTCTGTCTGGAAGAACTCTGAAATGAAAATTTTTCTTCTCTTCTTCATTTCTTTCCTCATTTAATCTTCTTGCCTCTTCCAACAAGTTTTTTATATTTCCCATCTCTTCCTGTGTTATGTATCGTCTAATGAACACTTCTTTGAATTCTTGAAGGCCTTATAGACTTTTTTTTTCTCAACAATATTTTCCTACATGTTTCCCCTCTCTCAAAGTTTACTTTTGTTGGTCTCGGCTTTCCTTCCCTCGAATATTTACCTAGTTGGTGTATGCTTACAATATCCTCAGGACCACAAACTACTCCAAGCTTTCTTATCTGGTCTACAACCCTAGCTTTATTTTCTTCAAGTCTCCCTTGCCATGTTGGCTCCTGGGATTCGCTTATGCCTGAGATTACCACTGTCTTCTCTTTATCAAGTGCCTATTTGATGAGTGGGTTTGCCCTTTCCATCACAACGTCTTTCATTTTTTCGATTACTGTCTCTTTATAGTCAACTGTTTGTATGTTTTCCAATGCCACCACCTTTACAGCCTCATTTACTGCCACATTCCCCTTTAGTGCATCAGTAAAGGAATTTTTCATGGCATCATTTTCCATATTCAGCTCCTGGAACTCTTTTCTGAACTGTTCAATGTTTTCCTTAATCTGGACATTCCAAGCAGCAATCTCGTCTCTCTCAGAAGAGAGCAGTGAACTAACATCTAATTCCTTTAGGTTGTCATTCAGCTGTTTGTTTTTATCTTCTTGTTTAGAAATTCTAGTTTCTAGTTCACTCTTTTCCCCTTTCAGCTTCTTTATTCTTTTTTCTAGTTCCTTTCTCTCCTGCCCTTGTGCTTTATTTGCTTCCTCCAAAGATCTTATTTCCTCTCTGAGTGTTTCATTCTCTTTCACTTCCCCATCCATATTCCGAATTTTTTCATCAAGGCTTATAACCATTGCCTCTAAATCCTTGATTTTCTGCTTGTTTGAGAATTTTGAAAGGAATACAAAGATGTTTTGGAAGGAAGTGAAAAGAGTGAGGAAAGGTATATGTGGCAGGGAGGAGAGGGTGAAAGGAGCAGATGGGCAATTGCTAGTTGAAATAAAGGTGAGAGAGAGTTGAGCTGAATATTTCAAGAGCCTGCTGAATGAGAAAGATAACATAGAAGCAGAGATTGTGGCTGTGGAAAACGAATGGAGAATGCCATTGTTATGAGATGAGAATGATAGAGATATAACAAAAGAGGAGGTACGTTTGCCACTGACAGAAATGCAAGCAGGTAAAGTACCAGGGATTGATGGTTGTCATGCTGAATGCTTGTCAAAAGATGGGGAGGCATTAGTAGAATGAATGGTTAGGTTGTTGAATGTGTGTTTCAGGAAAGGGAGGGTCCCAGTTGATTGGAGGAGTACATGTTTAGTTCCACTTTACAAAGGGAAGGGAGATAAGTATGAGCGTAGTAGTTTTAGGGGAATAAGTTTGTTGCGTGTAGTTAGTAAGGTATATGGAAGAGTGTTAATCGAGAGAATTAGGAAAGGTACTGAGAGATTGACTGGGGAAGAACAGTGTTGGCTCAGGAGAGGAAGAGGAAGTGTGGTTCAGGTGTTTGTGGTAAAACATGTGTTAGAAGTTCTTGGAGAAAGGTAGGGACACTTTATGGGCCTTTATGGATATAGAGAAAGTGTATGATATGGTTGATAGGGAAGGGTTGTGGAGGATGTTGTGATTGTATTGAATAAGTGGAAGTTTGTTGAATGTGGTGAAGAGTTTTTACATGAATAGTAGAGCATGCATGAGAGTTGGGAATGTTATGAGTGACTGGTTTGAGGCGAATGTTGGGTTACGTCAAGGCTGTGTAATGTTGCCATGGTTGTTTAATGTGTATATTGATGGAGTGGTAAGGGAAGTAAATGAAAGTGTATTAGAGAGAAGATTGGAGCTAGTGGGTAAGGATGAAAGGTTGTGGAAATTGAGTTAGTAGCTATTTGCGGATGATACTGAAAATGAACTGAACCATTTGGTGACTGAGTTTATTAGTGTGTGTGAAAGAAGGAAGTTGTGGGTGAACATTGGTAAAAGTAAAGTCATGAGATGCACGAAGAGTGTTAATGTTGGCAGATTGTATGTAGGAGTGAATGTGAATAGAGAGTTGCTTGAAGAAGTTGATAGTTTTAAGTATCTGGAGTCGCATGTATCAAGGAGTAGACGAGTGGATGTAGAGGTAAATGACAGAGTGAAGGAAGCTAGGTAATGTCTAGGTGGGTGGAAGAGTGAAATGAGAAATAGATGTTTGGGGATGAATACAAAGTTAAGGATACATGAAGGTGTGATTGTGCCGACAGCATTGTATGGAGCAGAGACTTGGAATGCAAGAGAGGATGAAAGGCGCAAGTGACTGTAATGGAGATGAGGTGTTTGAGAGGTATGATTGGTGTATCTAGAATACATAGAGTAAGAAATGAGGATGACAGGCAGAGAACAGGTGTTGGAATAAAGCTTGTCGGATAGGTAAGAACAGAGAGTGTTGAGATGGTTTAGACACATGGAAAGGATGAGTGATGAACGAATAGTGAAGAGAATGTGGAGTGCAGAAGTGATTGGAGTTAGGTCAAGAGGGAGACATAGAATGAAATGGATGGATGGCGTGAAAAGAGTACTGAATGCACGTGGAATGTCAGAGGAACAGGGAAGAGTGCGTGCATGAGATACGAATGAGTGGAGGAAGATTGTGCACTTATGACGCGGCCCAAAAGTAATTTCTCGCACCTGCTAACTCAGTGAACTGTGGTGGACGGGTGTGAGGGGAGGTGCCATGTGATGAAGCGATGGGGATAAACCAGCTGGGGCTGTCGGGCCTCATTGTAGAATATCCTTGCCCACCTACCTTGTGGGTGACCCAAGCAGGGTGGAAGGGGGGAGATGTGGCAACCCTTTATCCCCAAGCAGCTGAGAGGAGTGGTTGAGGTGTGTAGGGATCATAATGAATGCGCATTTCATGGCTCGGCCACCCACTTACAAGGGGGAATGAGGTATGTGTAATTGTATGTATTATAATTATTATTATTATTATTATTATTATTATTATTATTATTATTATTATTATTATTATTATTATTATTATTATTATAATTATTTTTACTATTATTATTATTATTATTATTATTATTATTATTATTATTATTATTATTATTATTATTATTATTATTATTATTATTATTATATTATTATTATTATTATTATTATTATTATTATTATTATTATTATTATTATTATTATTATTATTATTACTATTATTACTATTATTATTATTATTATTATTATTATTATTATTATTATTATTATTATTATTATTATTATTATTATTATTATTATTATGAGTGATTTACGTAAATGACAAGGTCAGCAAATGCAATTTAAAATTATAGCGGTCTCATGAGTTCTTTTCCTTGTAGCATAAACATATGGCGACGTTGTTTTCAAGACAAACAAACATATTTTTGCTCTTATTATATAGATCATTATTATTTTCTATTTTGTGTCAGGTAAGACATTATTAGACAATCAACCATGAAGCGGGTATATTAATCTTGGGCAGAAAAACGAAAATTACAAACAAAAAATTTAAAAGCTGCGACGAGTGTTGTGAAACCAATTTCTGAATACTTTCGCTGTTGTTCATGCTACGATGGTCATAGAATTTCATCTTGCGTGTTGTAGTACGAATGCTCCCGACAGTCTCTTTTATCATTGAATCTGAAGCGTTCGTTCGTTATCGATATCTACTCCTGAGGGTGACCGGGACTTGGTGAGCCCATGGGTGCTCAGAATTAATAGCCTTGTAGAGAGGAAGGGGAAAGTCGAGATAGGATAAGGGTGAAGAAGGGAGAGGTGATGGCACCGCATGCAAGCTTTTAACCCCTAGAGGACCATCAGAAAGGAAGTGTAAGAGAAACTAGAGAAAAACAAATTTATGAATATATAAAAATGGAAAATAAATGGATGAACAAAATACGGAAGAGAAAAATTAATAAAAAGAAGAGGCCTTGCTGATGACCGGCAAGGACAAGGTTTCCTTTTGGAACCACACCTGCATGAGTTGGGCTCATGCTGGAGAGGCTCAAGAACAGGTTTTCAACCTCATGAGCTCATATCTTGACAAAGAGCGTGAGTTGTTGCCTGATTATCTAGGGGAAGAGTACTGGCTGATGATGTTTAGTAGGCTGTCCTTGAATTTCATTGTTGCTATTCTGATTATGGAGCTAGCAACATGAAGGGCATTGGGACCCATGCTAGGTGATACCGAGACACTAGTCTTCCATCGAATTTCAGAAAAAACTTCACATTCAATTATGTAGTGAGGCTTCCTGACAGAAGGTGCACTCCCTAACAACATCTTCCACTATTTGCCAGGTGCACTTATAACCAAGTCTCAGATGGTGCAAGTTAACTGCTGTGCTTCTGAGGTGTCTCTTGGGCAGGGTGCTGTGCTAGAAATTGGTGGTGGCTTTGTATTACCAGGTGGAGGGAGAACCGGTGTCAGTGCACAAGTTGTGTCTGGCTAGTAATAGGTTAAGGAGTGACCTGCAATCTTTGGTTTTGATCTGGAGAGCCCCAGGAGGCAGGGATATTTGAATCTCTGCTCAGAGAGTCTTGTTTGGTAGCTTGGTTAGCTTCTTTATATCCCTTGATGCCGACATGGCTGGGAATCCAAGCAAGAGTGATGGCTTTTCCAATGCTGACTGCCCTGTGGTAAAGGTGAAGAATACTGGTAATGATTCTCACATTATCTTTGAGGAGTGGTTTCTTGATGGCCTGTAGGGCACCTTTAGAGTCAGAAAGAATAAGGGCATGGTCAGTTTCTTGCTGGGAGAGGAAACTGGGGGCATTGACTATGGCAACCAGGTCATTTTGGAACAAGGAGCAGGAGTTCAAGAGCCTCCAGTATTGGACACGTTCTTCAGTGGTGAAGGCAGCTACTGAGGCTCCAGTTTCTTGATTGACTGAGTGTGTAGATGATTTGGGAGTTTGGTCTGCTCCACCTCTGAAATTTGTCCTTGTATGTGTTTTTAAGGACATGTGCATTAACTGAGCTTTTGGGGTTTTCTGGCAGCTCAATTTTTATGTCAAGCGGTTGGGCGTCCCATGGAGGAGGGCATTGGTAGTCAAAAAGCGAAGTGTCCTGGATCATGGCTGGTAATGCTTGCAGGCTGGCACAGACCTTGGCTGCCCAGGTTCTTGCAGGGAGGTCCGGGTGGTGATTGAGGGCTAGCCGGAAGTCGGAGCTGGCGAGGCAGGAACCTTGAGCTGTGGTGGGTTTGGCCACTGAGAGGGTTAATCTTTGAAGAGATCTAAGTTTAAGTTGCATGAGGTTGGATTTCAGCTGGAGGTTTTCTCTCTTGGTCCACATTGGGGCTCCTAGCATGGCCCACATGGTATTATTTTGTATTACTTCTATCTTGTCCCATTGTTGGTCTTTCAGTAGCCAGAGGGTGGGACATGCATAGTCTATGAGGCTTTGTATGGCTTGCACATAGAAGGTTCTTAGGAGACTGAAGGATGCCCTGTCAAAATGACTCAACATCTGTCGAAGGACGGTTTGGCACAGTTTACATTTGTCACGCAAGTGTTGCATCTTGGGTCTGAAGGTTAGTCAGATAACGATGTATACACCCTGGTAGAGGTGCTTGGTAACATAGTCCACAGGCTTATTGCCTATGACCAGTCTAGTGTCTGATCTCCATTGGTGGATGGGGAGCGCCTTGGTTTTGAGGGCGTTTATCTTTAGTCTGAGGGAGATGGAGGCTTTGTAAATCTTGGTGAGACAGCACTGGGTCTTGTTAAAATTCCTGTCACTTTTTGTGGTGAGGACAAAGTCGTCAGCAGAATTGAAGATCTTAGCCCCAGATGGTACTGCAATGTCCATGATTTTCTCCATGAGATACTTGAAGAGGAAGGGGCAGAGAATTCCACTTTAGGGGTTCTCGTTTTCATGGAGTTTATAAGTGGAATAATGCACTTGAACTTTGACTCATGCTCTACTGTTTTGTAGACTCAGCTTGATCCAGGAGAAGTTTCCTTTGATCTGCTTGGCGACCAGAGCAGAGAGTATAACCGGTACATTGATAAGTTCCAAAGTCTTCTCTAGATCAAGAAAAATGATGAATCCGCAATGATCATTGATGAATGATAGCATGGAAGCTATGCATTCTGAGGTGCCTAGGCCTGGCTGGTAGAAGAACATATTTTTGTGGAAGGGTGAGCACTTCCAAAGAAGTCTGTTAAGCACCATCTTTTCTGCCATCTTGCTCAGGCAGCTTAAGAGGGAGATAAGTGTGGGGAGATTGTTAAGTTTCTGTTTTACTAAGGGGACTCAGAGTACTGAACTTGGTTAAGAGTTCACAAACAGACAGGACATTTATTAATTTTGCAAATTACCCAAGCAACCACTACTCGGTTAAATGAAACTCAGAATTCAACTTTCTTTTATTTTTTTAAAGTGCAATGACACATTAAAAAAAATGAAGTAGCATTTGGAAAGCTGGAACAAATATAAAAATTTAAATTTATGGAATGCTGCCTCGAATCCCAGGAGTGGTGAGCACGATTTTGATTCCTGGCACCATAGACGGATGCCAAGACTTTGGCCTCAACTCAACGATCATCTTTGTCTCATAGGCAGAGTAGAATAGAAGACACTGCAATTGCAGAAACAGAAATGACACACCGTTAATAATGGGAAAACCGAAGGCACAAGCACACAAATTATGAGTTTCCAATATTATTCTACTGGATGAAAATATATTGGTTAGTCACAGCTAAGCAGAAATATTTGTGCTACTGTAAGAGCTTACAAAACCATTAATTATTTGCCAGCATTAAAGTAAAAACAATTTATTCACAATAAATGTAGAATAAGCGAGACAAATACAATATGTATTCCTTAAATTCTGGGCAACCACAAAAGTTTGCAATGCCAATTGGCCAAAATTACTTATAAATTATTTGCAATTATATGGTAACAACACTTTATTTACGATAAAGGGAGAATCTACGAGATAAATACAGTATTCATTCAATTTTGGTTATAAAGAAATATATGCAATGAAAAAAAGGGCAAAAGCACCTTTTGAAGTATTTACAACTTAAAACTAAAAACACTTATTCTCAATATATGAAGAATCAGCAAGATCAATACAATATGTATTCATTAAATTGTAATTAACAAGAAACATTTGCAATGCCAACAGGATAAAATTACTTAATAACTATTTGCGGTTTATAGCATAAACACTTTACTTGAATGATTAATTACTTACAATTTACATAATAAATAACTTTATTTACGATTTTTGATGTAAAACATAGAAAGGGATGAAATAAAATTAGAATTCGTTAGGAAAAAGGGATAGATTTTTTGCTTGGTAATAAGCAATCTTCTGAGGATGAGATTTTAGTTTGGCACATCCAATGAAAGAAATTTCTTATCAATGTATATCGGTGGTAATTTGCAGGTCAAGGAATTAAGTTTGGCAAATGAGATTCCAATTAGGTAACAAAAGTTCACTTTTGTATGGGCATAGAATCTGAGAAAGTTTTCGTAGGATTTAACCAGTAATGAATTTAACCAGTTTCTCGAATTCCCAATTTGCTTGACCAGCGAGCTTTACCATACACAATCTCTCACCTTGTTTGTGACAGAGGAATTCCTGTGAAGACACCACGTAAATAAGGTTTGAAGTAAGCTTGACTGCTGAGACGAGATCTTGCCTCTGGGATGTTTGGCTGCCAAATAAGGACGATTCAATTTCCCTCCTGGTGACGTCATCTGTAGGATATATATCCAGAAAAGTAACTTGTTCATATAATATTCGATGGCTACTGTAGAGTGGTCCCTGGCAGGCAGTTATGGCAGAGATGCAAGGGAGAGACAGTATTTTAGGTGCAACAAGCAAAAGTAAATAAAAAAAAAGTTATTATGGGCAAAATAGATTACTGGCGATCACTCTTTAGAACGTTCTTTGCGTTGCAGAGACGGAATTTTAACTATTCAAATGATAAAGAAGGTACTGAAATGTAGCTAGACAGGCTATTGACATATCAACTGGGTCAAATTTATAGCAAAACTATTAGCAATAGTGATTTATAATATAAAAATATTATCAGGAAGAGCTATTTTATCATAAGAAAATTGTGTAAAAAACTTGCTTACAAGATATGTCATCACTACACGAAAGAAAAGCAGAGAACAAAGAAATAGGAGGGAAATTTTTATATCAGGATCATGCTTTCTACACGTACAAGAATATTAAATAAAAAATATTTAAAATTAGCTATAAGCTGAAATATAAGTTACAAATAATCATAATCTGCAAAATGCAAGAGTTAGAATTTTTTTTATTAGTAAAAAAAAGACAGTTAAATGACAATAAAATCACTAATAAGGCATCTATAAAGACCTCTGGTGACTTGGAGCGAAATACTCTGTCACAATAGGGCATGGGTTATCCGGATCTTTTGGCTTAGGAATGGGCATAGTATCTGCCCTGTTCCATGAATCTGGTCTTACTTTCTAAGTATATGTCTTGTTAATCAGACAGAGTAAAGCAAACTCCCTTTGGGGCCCCATATTCTGAATCATAGAGTATGTGATTCTGTCCTCACCTGGGGCTGTATTCTCGGAGCTCTTGCTCACATTTTGCAGCTCATTCAGAGTGAAGGGGACATCTGCTTGATCTTTGGTGTTGATGGCCTCTTCTACTTCATTCCATCTTGCAGAGGAGAGACCCTGAAGAGTTGTTCTGGTTGTGATGGGGAGCTGGTCTGAGTTAACCCTCTCCGCATATTTGGAGGAGAGTTCTTCAGCTACCCTGCTGGGGTCCCTGTGGGGGATGGTTTTAGAAGATCTTCCTTTAACGAAAGTTGATATTCCTCACATTTGGCCCATAGAGGTGTGAGCATCTAGGGTTGATCACCACTCAAGCCATTTTTTCCTCTTAATTTTTCGTGTCTCTTCATGGACATGTTCTTTGACTACCTGGAGAGTATGGTAGGAGTCTTCAGTGCGACAGTTCCTGTGCATTTTTTGGATGACATTGAGCCGGTGATTGAGTTCTTTGACTCTCTCACAGTATTACCACTTGTCACGATGATTAACGTGATTTGGTTTATATCTCCAGGTGGTGTATAAGCTGAGTACCAATTGCTGAGGTACTCCTGGAATCGGCCCCACTCGGCCCTCTTGAAATTCCATCAAGGAGGAGGAGCAAGGATAAAGATTTCAGAAATTGGCAGCTTGAGGTGGGTCCCATAGTGGTCACTCGTGACCAGAGGGTGAACTCTCCAAGTGGTATCTTGTTTTAGGGAGTTGGAGATGAAGGTGAGATCCAGTATTCCACCTCTGTCATGAGTTGGCTCTTGGTTGTTGAGCAAGGTGATGTCTTCTTGGTCATCCAGCAGACTCATGATGTGTCTGCCTGCTGCACAGGGGTGCTCATATCTGAATCTTGGATGGTACGCATTAAAGTCGCCTCCCATTACCAAGTCACGATCCCTCGCTAAACTGAAGAGGGCAGACAGGTCTAAGTCACCATTGTGCTATCTATAGATGTTGTAAAGATCTATGCAGCTGCCCTGTAGTTTAATATTGACAGCAAGGACATGGACACCTTCTCTGCAAAAGACAGGTTGGATGATTTCTTTGATCAGTAAGTTTTTCCTGATAAAGGTGGCACTGCCTCTATTCTCCCCCGGAGTCCATTGTTGGTAGAATCCCTGGTACCCAGAGACTTAAGGAGTGTTTTGATCCATATTCAGGGTATCTTGAACCATGATGACATCAATATTATCAGCCCCAGCAATGCCTTCCAAGCGTTGAATTTTTTGTCTCAAACCCTGGGCATTCGAGTGAAGGATCTCGAGTTAGGCATCATGAAGATTTAAAAGGCGAAAGTGGAAGGAGCGGTGGTCTGTAGAGGCTGGTGGTGGTTCCTGGAGATGAGGGTTTGGGCAACGATACTATGAGTAATTTCAGCGACTTGATTGAAGGCGTGTCTGGGAGAGGCATTGGTAGTGAAGAGTCTTGAACCATGATAACATCGATATTGTCAGCCCTGGCAATCCAAGTGTTGGATTTTTTGTCTCAAACCCTGGGCATTCCAGTGAAGGATCCCAAGATTAGGCATCATGAAGATTTAAAAGGTGGAGGTGGAAGGAACAGTGGCCTCTTGAGGCTGGTGGCGGTTACTGGAGAAGAGGACTTGGGCAATGATGCTATGAGTAACTTCAGCGACTTGACTGAGGGCGTTTCTAGGAGAGGCGTTGGCAGTGAAGAGTCAAACGGCTGCTTGAATAGCCTGAGTAATGAGGCTGGTGATGTCTTCCACCGTGAAAAGGGGTTGAGGATTGGAAATGGATTGTGATGAGGAAGCAGAGAAAGGTGTTTGGAGAGGCTGTTGAGAATAAGTGGGAGTGCGGGTGTAACGTCTGGGGTCCCAGGACCTGGTGTGGTTAGGAGGTCTGTGAGTAGGGGTAGCTGTACTCTGAATGTTCCAAGAGGTGGTGTTATGTGTTTGAGTGTTGTATGGGGGGGTGATGAAAGTGTGGGTGTTGTGTGGGGTATCAATGGGAGTGTGACTGTTGTGTGAGAAGGTGGTTGGAGTTGGTATGGAAGTAGGAGCAGTAGGAGGTGTAGTCTGTGTGTCAGGGGCCAGGTTAATGTTGTGTGATGGGTGTTGGGTAGGGGGGTTAGGTCTTGGTTTGGCAGGAGGGGATCTGTGCCAGGGATTGGAGGTGGGAGGAGGAGCAGGAGTGAAGGTAGAGGTGGTGTGGTGTGGCAGGAGCAGAGGAAGGGAATCTCTGAGGAATCCTCTTGAGCCTTTCAGGACAGCGATTATTCCATGCACTCTGGTGCCCCCGGCAATTAGGACACTTGGCCACTGTCTCTTCATTGACCTTGTATTTAGTGAGGCAACGGTCAGTGGCATGCTCCCCACTACAAATAGCACATCTCACTGAGAAATGGCAGGTGTTCTGGTGATGGCCAAACTGTTAACAGCGGAAAAATCTCAGGGGTTCAGGGTTATGTTCCCTGAGATGGATTTGCCCCTGATGTCAAGGTTCACTTGGGCAGGAGGTGGACTGCAGATGTGGACTAAGACTTGCTTTGAAGGGATAGTTTGCCCTTTAATCTTGGAAGAACAGTGCGAGGCAGAGGTGATGTATGACTGCTTGGTCAATAGATCCATTGACCTAGCAATGGGGAAGTTAACGAGGATAAACTTCCTTATTTTTTGAGCCGGGGTCATCTCGGCTAGGTGAGGAGAGTTGAGGTCACGGATTTTCTCCACAGCTTCGGTGGAGGATGGGTGGATGATAAATTCACCCTGCACTTTGGGTTTGATGGTGCAGCCAAACTCAGTGAGCTGGTCTTCCAGCTCTCTTTGGAGAGTGTAGGCCTCTGCAGTGGAAGGGGCCTAAACTTTGAATTTAGAGATGGGCTCTCTAACTGCGGCAGACTTCAGGGCTGGGGGGGGGGACTTGGATGGCAGCGCTCTCGTGGCTGCTGCCAGAGGCCATCCTTTGCCTCTTTTTTCCCACAAGCGTCCTCCCCTCCCGGCAGGTGGTGGTCAAGCTCCTTTCCCCCTCTGGGGGGGTAGCAGGATAGTTAGAGGAGGGCATGACTAGAATCTAGTCATTTAGATACACAGACCCTCACTGAGCACTATATTTCGTTACTTGCATTGAGCACTTTATTTTATTGATTTATATGATAATACAGGCCTTACCGCTATGAAGCGGTTATGAATCACACTATAACACTGAGGATACACAAACGGGGGTGAAAACACAAAAAAAAATAAGGTAAAAAAATAGAAAAAGAAAAGCCTGAAAAGGTATTTATCACTTAGGTGAGCACAGAACACACTGTATATCCGAGTTGGTTAGTACAGAATAAAAAATCTGAGAGGGAATTTTTACTTAGAATAACACAGAAATAAAAAACCCTGAAACGGAAATTTATCACTGAGTGCCTAGATAATAAACACTAGAAACACTTAGCACTGTACACAAGCCAGAACCTGGGAAAAGGAGAGAACTGACACGGTTTTATAGTACAAAACTGCAACTACAAGAAGACATTTTTAACTCTCGCAAAAGAGAGAAAAAAATGGGTAAAAAGGATCAGTTTTAGATTTATAATACTTCTTCATCCAGCAAGGAGCTGACCATGTCCTAATTCTCTCTGACTCTAAAGGCGCCTTCCAGGCCATCAAGAAGCCACTCCTCAGAGACAATGTACGTATCATCACCACCATCCTCAGCCACTACCACTGGACGACCAGCCTTGGAAAAGCCATCACTCTTGCCTGGATTCCCAGCCACGTCGGCATCAAGGGAAATGAGGAAGCTGATCAAGCCACCAAACAAGCCACTCTCAGAGCAGAAATCCAAATATCTCTGTCTCCTGGAATTCAACAATTAAAAATTAAAGCCACCAAGTAATTCCTTAACGCCTTAATAACTAAATACAAACTGTGCACAGACATTGGCTCCCCCTCCACCTGGTGGTACAAAGCCACCACTGATCTTCGGCGAATCACCCTGCCTAAGAACCTTTGATGAAGCACGACGGTCAATGTGTACCGTCTGAGACTCGGGTACAAGTGCACCTGGCGAATAGTGGATGATATCATCAGGGAATGCACCTTTTGCCAGGTAGCCTCACCACATCCACTGCTCCATTACATCCTCGAATGTGATTCCTTTTCAGAAATTCGACAGAAAACTGGTGCCCCCGCAACATCCAGCGAAGATCCAAATGCCCTTCATGTTGCTAGCTCCATAATCAGACTAGCAACAAACACCTACATGAACAGTTTACTAAATATCATCAGTCAATACCCTCCACCAAGATAACCATGTAATAACTCTCTCTCACCACCAAAACAGGAATTCATTTAAATTGTTTGATGTAAACTAATAATCCTCAACTGAACACTTATGTTTTCCATTATATTTACAGTTTTGCACAACCTCGCCTGCGGGCCAAAATAGGAAAGTCTGATTGCCCTCAAGAGTGAATCCCACCAACAATAACAAGATTTCACCCCACCTCCTCACCAAATAGGAAAGCCCATTAGCCCGCAAGAGCGAATACCACCTACATTCAACAAAATCTTACCCCACCTGCGGGCCACAAGGGAAGGTCCTCTCACCCTCAAGGGAGAACATCAAAGAAAAAAAAATAGAGACCCACTCTTCCGATTTTACTCCTTCAAGAGAGAGAGAAAAAAAAACAACGTAAATGGGAACGTCTTCTTATTGTTAATAACTTTCCAACGAGGGAAAGGAGTAGAGGAGGATATCCAGTCAACCTGGATGAGTCGATTTCAAGCTGCTGGCTGGGCAGGAGATGAGAGGAGACGTCTGATCGCTACTGGAGCTGGAACCTGACTGATACTGAGAGCTGATGCTGTTGCCACTACAACCCAGAGAAACCAGTCCAACAATCATCCTTATGTCATAGTTCTCCAGAGACACAAACTGTACTTTCTGTAACTGATGAACCATATAGTTCTGATCCAGCTAATTGGGAGGTTTCTAAAGATATGAAGAATCCTTTCACCCAGAAAGGATGTTTTCAGCAAAACATTGATGTTAGTGACGAAGATATGGTCAAATCAACTGTACAGATTGATGGTTCACGACAACAATGATTTATTTCAAAGTCAATGCTTAAACGACAAACGGAGAAGTTATTGAATTTTTATTTTTTATTTTTTTCAAAAACAACAAAAAAGGTCTATTGTGGTGTACATAAACTTTTCTAAAAAGACTCAGATCAGCTTATAAGTGGATTCTATGACTTGAAAAATACTACATTTAGAATCTCTTGCCATGAAAAGGTGAAACACTAAAACAATAATTATTTTCTTGGATAAATCGAGAAAAAATGTGAAATTCGATCATCCTTCAGTCAGGTTCATGAACAACAAGTATTGTACTGGAGGTCTTTACTAGAACGTATCATACATGTGATATTATTGGATCTAAGGAAAATGGCAATTTCTTAAGAATTGTAGAATTATTGGCTAAGTATGATGCTTTTCTAGCATTACAGCTAGACAAATTTGGCAGTTGTGGTCGTGGTCATGTTTCATATATATATTATCCACAATATGTGAGGACTCTGGGGAGCTCACTGAACTTATAGGTAAGCATATTTTAGAATTCATAATTGCTGAAATGAAGGCCGCAAAATACTTTTGAATTATTGTTGATTCAACGCCTGATCAGCTCACATTCATTGTACAATATTTTTATTCCAATAAGTATGTAACTGTAGAAAGACTCTTGAAATTTATTCCAGTATTTAGTCACGTGGGCAAAGATCTTGCTAGTGTCATAGTAGAATACTTGTCCAACTGTGGACTCTCTCTGATGAACTGCCGATCACAAAGTTATGATAATGCTAGTAATCTGTTAGGGAAATATAATGGAGTCCAACCAGTCATCCGTGAATCAAATCCATTAGCTGAGTACATACCCTAAAGTGCTCATTCACTAAACTTGGCTGGCAATGCTGTAGCAAGTTGTTGTGTAGAAGCTGTTACTTTCTTTGGCATTATTCAAAAAGTACACAACTTTCTGTCAGATTCCACATATCGTTGAAAGTTGTTAACTGGAGCACTTGCAAAAAGTTCAGATAGTTCTAGCTGAAGTCATGTGGTAAAATCCTTATCAGAGACCCGTTGGTCAGAAAGGAATGATGTTGTGAGACCTCTAAAATTGAATTACTTAATAAATATGAAAATTTTGGAAGCTCTTCGTGAGGATGTTGATCAGAGTAAGGACACACAAGTTGAGGCAAAGCAACTTGCAGCACATTTATACAGGTTTGAAAGCATAATTATGTGTTTGTTTTGGGCAGATATGCTAGAATGAGTTGACAAAGTTAATCTTATTTTACAAGCTGAAGGACTATACTTGAAGGCTGTTGTAGATAGCATGAAATCACTTTTGGAATATTTCAAAAGTATTTGCACTAACTTTGATCCCTATGAAAGCAAAGCTTTTCTTGTCTTTTCAAAGTTTCTTGATGACGAAGAAATGACTCAAATGAGCATAATTTCACACCTAGAGAAAAAAATTTTGCTCACAAACTCTCCTAGTTGTCTGCAACAGCCTTATCACTGAGATATGCAATATCTCAGTGGTAACTTCTCAGTTCTTTTTGATTATAGTAATGAGGATCTTAACAGCATCAAAGAATCTGCTAGCAACCTTGTGGTAAAGTATAAAGGAGACATGGAAATGGATTTGGAGAATGAAATTATCCAGTTTCATAAATATATGTCCCTTAAAATTGATGACCCTTATTATGACAATGTTCTAAATATTGCTTCAAAAATTCTTGCAGTGACATCACAGTCTAATCCAAATGTTTCTATTGCTGTATGTATCTTTCTTACAATGTCATGCAGTGTTTGTAAAGGAGAATGATAATTCTCAAAATTAAGTCACATAAAAATGAAAAAAAATTCCACAATGGGGACAAAACCGCCTATCTGTATGAAATCACTTATGCGATATATTATTGATAAATTTGCTTGTGTAAAAGCTAGCAAAATAGCATTATAATCTGTATTATTATTGCATTAAGTGGCATGTCATTTTAAGTTTGTCTTTATATTTTTACCTGATTGTCATTAGTATGAAGAAATGAAATTATGATGATGTTTCCTTGTTTTATTAACAGGGTCCAAAGGCGTCATTTGGGGGTCTTGGGGGGGGCAATGCCCTCTCTTCAATTCTCAGCTAGCCCCCTGTAAAGACCTGGCTCCCCCCAACCCAACCCAGACAAACTAAACATCAAACTGATATTCTGAACCATGAATTTCTGAATAATCATTAATGTGCAACGTGTGGTTAGGTGCATCATATAGAGTTAGATTAATCTTCTAAGTACTGTATGCTCTCAATATAAGCATAATTAACCTAATCTTAATTACTGTATATTGCTCCAATTTCCTTGATACTGCCTTGTATATAGGTTCAAAATGCTCCTAGAATTGCTGGTTAGCTTCACTTTGTTTGCCTTACAGGGCCTCTTCTGCATACTTATCCTAAGGGCCCCAAAGAGTCTTAATCCGGCCCTGAACATGCTCATTTATCAATATATTTTCAACCTTGCTACCAAAACACCATTCATTCTCTGCTCCCCCCCCCAAAAAAAGTATTGCAGCTTACTGTGAAAATATCAGGGGTTGACATAATAATATTTCTATTAATGTAATTTCCAAGAATAGTTTTATAGAATGCACACATATTAGCATAAGCTACATGTATCTTCCCAGTCTCACTTTGGAATTCTTTGTTCATCTTATTGATTCTTGGTAAAATGTAACTTAAGAATGTAAAATACAGCTTAATGAGAGGTTTATTCAAAGCATCAAGAATCTGACCGGCAGTTTTATTTTTGTCCTCTAAAGATTCAGACTGAAAAAATAACTGAAGAGCAGACAATTGCTCTGAAGTTCTATTGACTAGTGGTTCTAAAGATAGCTATCTAATCTGGCAAGGATGCAAATTCTATGACAGTCAATTCTTACAAACTCTAGAAATTCTTTGAATTTAAGCAGTCTCTTAGGGCTGTGATTTATAAAGTTAAGGCTATCTCTACAAAGTTCTTAAGTGTATCGGGGAAGCTTAAGACAAGCAGAAGATGAACCTAGGTGTAAGGAATGACATAAGCATGCAATTAAAAGAAGAAAAAAATTGGAACTACTGTTTTCAGTTTTGCTTTAAGTTCTTCAATGTTTCCCATCACAACAGATGTATTGTGTGCTGCATATCCAATTATATTTTCAAAAACTGCTTTAGACTCTGAAACAAACCATCAACACTAGAATCCTCCTCATCTAATTATTGCAAGAACTTATTTTAACAGCTTCTTTCTCCCTGTTAGCTATTCTAACAGCTATAGCTAATTGTTTAGTTAATGAAACATCAAGTATGCATGAATATTTATGAGTCTTTAGTAATTCCACTAACTCAGTCAAATTCTCTCTGCCAGTGCAAGTAACAACAATTTATCTTGATGCCTGCCTACCTAACTTAATTTTCTGCAGTATCTGAGAATCTGGAGCGGCACTTTTCATACGCTTTGTAAGGTGGTCTGGTACAATAAATGGGATATTATGATGACATAAGAATTTTAACATCATAAGCCTACAACTTTCTACATCCCTATTTGAGGCATCTTTCTTGGCAAACAAGGTTGCTACAGAATCGGTTTTAGCATATTCCGCTTGAGTTATATGGTAACCTGTCTTAAGGTGTTTGAATAAATGAGAAATAGTGCCCTCAATCAATTTCGAACAAGCTGTACAATATGCTTTATCTCTGAGTTCCTGTTTATCACTTTGTAAAACATTACAGATCAGGACACTCTGACCATTTTTCTACATACACTTCCTTTTCCTCTTCTTACGTGATAAAGGTTCATTTTTAAGTACTTAATACTGTTCTTTTATTCTGGTTATCTTCACAACCAAAGAATTCAAACAAAGGGTGGTATATAATTCCCAATGTTAAAGCTTGTTTATATATATATATATATATATATATATATATATATATATATATATATATATATATATATATATATATATATATATATATATATATATATATATATATATATATATATATATATATATATATATAAATATATATATATATATATATATATATATATATATATATATATATATATATATATATATATATATATATATATATATATATATATATATATATATATATATATATATATATATATATATATATATATATATATATATATATATATATATACAAACACACACTCAATAAGGATTCAGGTTGAAGAAACAAACTTGACATTAGAAAGTGAGTTCAAAGAATTTCTTGTTGCTCGCATAAATACTGGGCCAGAGAGCATTATAATAACTGTTGTATATAATCCACCAAGGAACCAAAATAGGCCAGAAGTTTATGAGGAAAGTCATATAGGTACTATTGATGTCATAAACTCAGTTGTTACTATGGCACGGGAGAGAAAATGTAGAATTTTTATTATGGGATATTTTAATCATAAAGAGATAGATAGGATAAATCTTGACCCACACAGTGGTGAGGACTCATTCGGGGCAAGATTCCTAGATTGCATACAAGGGAATTTCCTACACCAACATGTAATGGAACCAATGAGGACCAGGGGTGGGCATGAGCCATCACTACTTGATCGAAAAAATGAAAGACGTTGTGATGGAAAGGGCAAACCCACTCATCAGATAGGCACTTGATAAGGAGAAAACAGTGGTAATCTCAGGCATAAGCGAGTCCCAGGAGCCAACATGGCAGGGGAGACTTGAAGAAAATAAAGCTAGGGTTGTAGACCTGATAAGAAAGCTTGGAGTAGTATGTGGTCCTGAGGATATTGTAAACATACACCAACTAGGTAAATATTCGAGGGAAGGAAAGCCGAGAAAAACAAAAGTAACCTTTGAGAGAGGGGAAACATGTAGGGAAATATTGTTGAGAAAAAAAAGTCTAAAAGACCTTCAAGAATTCAAAGAAGTGTTCATTAGACGATACAGAACACAGGAAGAGATGGGAAAGATAAAAAACTTGTTGCAAGAGGCAAGAAGGTTAAATGATGAAAGAAATGAAGAAGAGAAGAAAAATTTTCATTACAGAGTTCTTCCAGACAGAGGGGAGATAAAGAAGATAATGACAGAAGATCAGGGGATGGGGCCTCATTAAGATTGTTATACACAAATACTGATGGATTAGCTGGTAAGGCAGTAGAATTAAAAGATAGGATTCACAACAGTAAGGCAGATATAGTAGCAATTACAGAGACTAAGTTGAGTGAGGACATAAACAGTGTCACAGTTTTTCCTAAGGGCTTCAGAATATTAAGGGTTGAATGATCTGAGAGGACTGGTGGAGGGATAGCACTGCTCATAAGTGAAAGGATTCAAGTCGAAGAAATAAACTTGGCTATAGAAAGTGAGTTCAAGGAATTTCTTGTTGCTCGCATAAATACTGGGTCAGAGAGCATTATAATAACTGTTGTATACAACCCACCAAGGAACCAAAATAGGCTTGAAGTTTATGAGGAAAGTCATATAGGTACTATTGAAGTCATAAACTCAGTTGTTAACATGGCACGGGAAAAAATGTAGGATTTTGATTATGGGAGACTTTAATCATAAAGAGATAGATTGGATAAATCTTGACCCACACAGTGGTGAGGACTCATTCGGGACAAGATTCCTAGATTGCTTACAAGGGAATTTCCTACACCAACATGTAATGGAACCAACAAGGGCCAGGGGTGGGGATGAGACATCACTACTTGATCTAGTGTTCACAGATAATGTGTTGGATATTTAAAAAATTGAGTATGAACCACCAATTGGAAAGAGTGACCACTGTGTGTTGTTGATGGAGTATATCATTGAAGATATTCTTCCTGAGAGTAGAGGCACTGAGGACATGAGGAGGAACTATCCGAAAGGAGATTACATCAAAATGAATGAGCTTTTTGCAGTTCTTGACTGGAGAACCTTATTTTACAACAAATCTGTACAAGAAATGTATGACATCTTTTGTGAGAAATATGGGAAGATAGTAGATTGCTGCATACCTTTCACCAAAGTAGGTGTAATTCATGCCAGAGAGAAATGGTTCGATAATGGGTGTAAAAGAGCTAAGGAGTGGAGAGACAAATGCTGGAAAAGGTATAGGAGGAGAAAAAAAACATAAATGCCTGGCAAACCCACAAAAGGGCAAGAAATGACTACCTAAGTAAAAGGAGAGAGGCAGAGAGAGACTATGAGAGGGACATCACCAGGAAGGCTAAAGAAAATCCCAAGCTTTTCCACAGCTTTATCAGAGGAAAACTGAAGGTAAAAGAACAGGTTTTAAGGCTAAAGAGAGCGGATGGAAGCATCACTGAGACGGATGAAGAGATATGCAAAGAATTGAACAAGGAGTTTCAGTCAATATTTACAGTAGAAAATTCCCCACCCCCTCAAATTGCAGTGATAGAAGCTCAAGGGCCGGCATTAGAGAACATCAACCTTACAGCCACAGAGGTATGCAAAGCGCTGATGGATTTAGATGTTCATAAAGCTACAGGTCCTGATGACATATCCCCTCATGTCCTTAAAAAATGCGCAAACACAATATCAGTGGCATTAAGTTTCATATTTAAGGAGTCACTGGAGTCAGGGGAGATTCCAAGATGCTGGAAACAAGCAAATGTGATACCTATCTTCAAAAAGGGAAGGAGAGATACGGCTCTGAACTATAGACCAGTTTCCTTGACCAGCATAGTTTGCAAAGTTATGGAGAAACTACTAAGGAAACATATCTCTCTTCACTTGGAATCCTTCAACTTTTTGTCAGTGAGGCAACATGGCTTCAGAGAAGGTAGATCAACAGTAACAAACTTATTAGAATTTTATGATGAGGTAAGCCAAATCTTACTGGAAAGAGAGGGCTGGGCAGATTGCATATTCCTAGACTTCCAGAAAGCGCTTGACACTGTTCCACATGGGAGACTTATTAGGAAGCTGCAATCAATGGGTAGAATAGGTGGAAATGTTTTGGAATGGATAAAAACTTACTTAGAAGGAAGGGAACAGAGGGTTAGCGTAAGACACTCAGTGTCTGAATGGAGAAGAGTTAGTAGTGGGGTTCCACAGGGTTCAGTTTTAGGGCCACTTTTGTTCCTTGTATATGTAAATTACCTACCAGAGACTGTAAATTCATTCATGAATATGTTTGCAGATGATGCAAAGATTGTGAAGAAAGTAAAAAACGAGAACAATGGTAGAGAACTTCAGGAGGATCTAAATAATCTGCATGAGTGGTCAGAAAAGTGCCTAATGAAATTCAATACTTCAAAATGTAAGGTAATGAGAATGGGTACAAGTGCAAGAAGGCCCAAGCTTGACTACTCGGTGGCTGGAGTACAACTTCAAGAGACAGAAAATGAGAGAGATGTAGGAGTAAACATACTGGCAGATTTGTCTCCAGAAATACATATAAATAGCATAGTAAGGGCAGCATATGCATTCTTATCAAATGTAAGGGTAGCCTTCAGGCACATGGACAAGGAAATGTTCAGAAATATTTATGTAACCTATGTGAGGCCAAAACTCGAATATGCAGCCCCCTTTTGGAATCCGCACTTGATAAAGCACATAGATAAGCTTGAAAAAGTTCAAAGACATGCCACGAAACTGGTGCCAGAAATACGCAATCTCAGTTATGATGAGAGGCTGAGGGAATTAGACTTACCATCACTCGAAGCTAGAAGAGTGAGGGGGGATATGGTGACAGTCTTTAAATTCCTTCATGGTTATGATAGAGTGGATAGGGATCGATATTTTGATATGGCTGGCTCTAGAACTAGAGGTCATAGTTTGAAGCTTCGTAAGAAAACTTCTTTGCAGGATGTAAGGAAATACTTTTTCAGTGTAAGAGTAGTTGATAATTGGAATTGGCTAAGCGAGGAGGTAGTTAATGCTATCTCAATCCATAGTTTTAAGGACAGGTATGATAAGTATCACTAAGTCTAAAATGGAACCGATCAGGAGACGGGAAGATACGAGCTTTGGGCTCTTTCCCGTAAACACAATTAGGTAATAACAATTAGGTAATCACAGATAACGTGTTGGATATTGAAAAAATTTAGTATGAATCACTAATTGGAAAGAGTGACCACTCTGTTGTTGATGGAGTATATCATTGAAGATATTCTGACTGAGAGTAGAGGCACTGAGGACATGAGGAGGAACTATCTAAAAGGAGATTACATCAAAATGAATGAGCTTTTTGCAGTTATTGACTGAAGAACCTTATTTTACAATAAATCTGTACAGTAAATGGATGACATCTTTTGTGAGAAATATGGGAAGATAGCAGATTCCTGCATACCTGTCACCAAAGTAGGTGTAATTCATGCCAGAGAGAAATGATTCGGTAACGAGTGTAAAAGACCTAAGAAGTGGAGAGACAAATGCTGGAAAAGGTATAGGAGGAGAAAACACATAAATTCCTGGCAAACCTACAAAAGAGCAAGAAATGATTTCCTAAGTAAAAGAAGAGAGGCAAAGAGAGACTGTAAGAGGGACATCACCAGGAAGGCTAAAGAAAATCCCAAGCTTTTCCACAGCTTTATCAGAGGAAAACTGAAGGTAAAACAACAGGTTTTAAGGCTTAAGAGAGCGGATGGAAGCATCACTGAGACGGATGAAGAGATCTGCAAAGAATTGAACAAGGAGTTTCAGTCAGTATTTACAGTAGAAAATACCCCACCCCCTCAGATTGCAGAGATAGAAGCTCAAGGGCCGGTATTAGAGAACATCAACCTTACAGCCACAGAGGTATGCTAAGCGCTGATGGATTTAGATGTCCATAAAGCTACATGTCCTGATGATATATCCTCTCATGTACTTGAACAATGCACAAACTCAATATCAGTGGCACTAAGTATCATATTTAAAAAGTCACTGGAGTTAGGGGAGATTCCAAGATGCTGGAAACAAGCAAACGTTATACCTATCTTCAAAAAGGGAAGGAGGGATACAGCTCTAAACTATAGACCAGTTTCCTTGACCAGCATAGTTTGCAAAGTTATTGAGAAACTACTAAGGAAACATATCTCTCTTCACTTGGAATCCTTCAACTTTTTGTCAGTGAGGCAACATGGCTTCAGAGAAGGTAAATCAACAGTAACAAACTTATTAGAATTTTATGATGAGGTAAGCCAATCTTACAGGAAAGAGAGGGCTGGGCAGATTGCATATTCCTAGACTTCCAGAAAGCGTTTGACACTGTTCCACATGGGAGACTTATAAGGAAGCTGCAAGCAATGGGTAGAATAGGTGGAAATGTCTTGGAATGGATAAAAACTTACTTAGAAGGAAGGGAACAGAGGGTTAGAGTAAGACACTCAGTGTCTGAATGGAGAAGAGTTAGTAGTGGAGTTTCACAGGGTTCAGTTTTGGGGCCATTTTTGTTCCTTGTGTATGTAAATGACCTACCAGAGTCTGTAAATTCATTAATGAATATGTTTGCAGATGATGCAAAGATTGTGAAGAAAGTAGGAAACGAGAACAATGGTAGAGAACTTCAGGAAGATCTAAATAGTCTGCATGAGTGGTCAGAAAAGTGGAGAATTGTTGGGGGAATGGTAGAGTGTTGTTAAGATTCTGGTTTACTAAGGGGACTTAAAGTACTGAGCTCGGTTAAGAGCTCACAAACAGACAGGACAGATATTTGTACTTGAACACCCCACTCGTATACCAATACTCGGTTAAATGAAACTCAGAATTCAACTTTCTTTTAATTTTGGAAATGCAATGACATTAAAAGAATTGAATTAAATTTTCTAATTAAATTTTATGAAATGCTGCCTGGAATCCCGGGGGTGGTGAGCACGATTTCGTTTCCCGGCACCACGGACGTATGCCAAGACTTTGCCTCAACTCGACGATTACCTCTGTCACACAGGCAGAGTAGAATAGAGGACACTGCAATTGTAGAAACAGAAACGACACACTGTTAATAATGGGAATCTGAAAGCATGAACACATATAATGAGTTTTCAATATTATTCTACTGGATGAAAATATATTGGTTATTCAAAGCTAAATAGAAATATTTATGCTACCATAATAGCATACAAAACCATTAATTCCTTGCTGGTATTAAAGGAGAACAATTTATTCACAATAAATGAAGAATAAGCAAGACAAATACAGTACTGTATGTATTCCTTATAATGTGGGCAACCACAAAAGTTGCAATGCTTAATAATGATTTGCAATTAATATGGTAAAACACTCTATGATAAAGGAAGAATCTATGAGATAAATACAGTATTCATTCACTTTTGGTTATCAAGAACTGTTTGCAATGAAAAAGGGGTGCCAAAACCACCTTTTGAAGTATTTGCAACTTATAACTCAAAATACTTTATCCCCAACATATAAAGAATCAGCTAGGTAAATACAGTATGCATTCATTAAATTGTGGTTAGCAGGAAATATTTGCAAGCCAACAGGGTAAAATTACCTTTTAATTATTTGCAGTTTATAGCATAAAACACTTAGTTAAATGATTAATTATTTGCAATTTATATAGCAAATAGCTTTATTCGCGAGTTTTTGACGTAAAACACTTTATTTACAATGATAGAAAAGGGTGAAATGAAATTAGAATTTACTAGGAGAAGGGATAGATTTTTATGGGCTCATAACCAGTCTTCAGAGGATGAGATTTTCATTTATCACATTCAGTGAAAAGAAACTTCTTAGCAATGTATATCAGCTGTAATTTCCAGGTTAAGGAATTAACTTTGGCAAGTGAGATTCCAGTTAGGTAATCTACAAAATTTCGTTTGTATGGGAAAGGAGTCTGAGAAAAAATTCATAGGATTTAGCCAGTAACGAATGTAACTAATTCTCGAAAAAACAATTTACTTGACCCACGAGCTTTACCATACACTATTTCTCACCTTGTTTGTGCCAGATGAATTCCTGTGAAGATGCCACATAAATAAGGTTTAAAATAAACTTGACTGCTGAGGTGAGATGCTGCCTCTGGGATGTTTGGCCGCCAAATGAGGACGCTTCAATGTCCCTCCTGGTGACGTCATCTGTAGGATATATTTCTAGAGCAGAAACTGGCTCTTATATCATTTAAGGACTACTTTAGTGGTGGTCCCTGGCAGGCAATTATAGCAGAGATGCAGTGGAGAGACAGTATTTTAGGTGCAACAAGTGGAAGCAAATAAAATTAAACGAGAATAATGATGGAAAGTTAGGTTACTTGTAAACAATCTCTCGAACGTTCTTTGCGTAGTAGGAGACGGAATTTAAGTACTCAAATAATAAAGAAGCTACTGATATATATCTAGACAGGCTAATGACATAACAGCAAGGTCAAATTTATAACAAAATTATCAGCAAGAGCTAATTAATCATAAGAAAATTGTAAAGAAAACGTATCTGATAGGTTCACTGAAAAGGTGGAAAGGTAGGAGCAGCCTTTATATCGGGACTCTGCTTCTACACGTACAAGAATTGTAAATCAGGTATATTTAAAATTAGCTATAAGCTAAAATATAAATTGCAAATAATCTTAATCTGCAAAAGTCAAGAGGTGGGAATAATTTTTATAGTTAGAAAAATGACAGTTAAGTTACTAAATTAACTAATAAGGCATCTAACAGCCTCTGGTGATATTGAGCGAGACACTCTGTCACAGAAGGCCCTTTCTAGATAATATTGATTTAGCAAAATTCTACTACAGAAGGCGAAAAAAGAACAGAAAACGTTTTGGTGACTTCAGTGTTATTATGAGAGATGAGATATCCTTCTCATGGAAAAGAACAAATGAAATATAAGAATGGGATCCACCACTGGAACATATCATACTATTAGGAAAAGTGAACAAGTCTTATAACAAAACATTAAATGACATGCAAAACATAAAAGAAATGTGATCAAATTTAAATTTAAAGAAAATTAAAACCACAATTAGATATCAGTGGATATCAATATATAAGTTTAAGAATGCTACACATGCAAGAAAATAATAAAATAATATACAAAAAAATACAGTATACGCAAATGGAAAATTTGAACCAAGTCGTCATTAACATTGGCGACTGGATTTAAAACAGTTTCAGCTATTCAACACTAAACTAAAATGTTTCCGCCATGTTCTGGCTTTCAGAGTCCCACAAAGGGAATTATAAAACTATGATCAAAGAAATATTCTTCATCTTTTTCGTCTTCCATTAGGAATAACGTTTGTACGCTAAAATAAACAAGTACAGTACAGTATTAATGACATAAAAGATAAACATAAAAAATAAACAACACATTAGAGAAGTAATCTTTACCGACTAGTCAAAGTTAGGCTAACAGCACCAGCTTCCTCATTTGAGGGTAACGACCGTCGACTTAGTAGATCAGCGCGGTCATTGTCCTCTCCATCAACATTTTGGGCAGGTAAAGTGCCCACCTTTTCAGGCGAGGATTTAGCTTGTCTGCAGTCTGTAAATATGGGAGAGGTCAGTGGTTGGTTCTCAGTGAAAAATGTTGGCCATACAGATGGACCTCAAATTTCATTATGGCCCAATATGCAGCTAGAGCTTCCTTCTCCACGGTGGAGTAATTTCACTCTGCAGGGCGAAGCCTGCAGCTCGCATATTGCACTGGAGCTACTTCTGCTGAGTTGTCTGATTGAGCTTGCAAGAGCACGGCACCCAGGCCTTTGTCTGAGGCGTCGGTCTGCAAGATAAATGGAAAATCAGGGTTTACCAGTTGTAATACTGGCTCACCCGCCAATGTTTCTTGGAGCTTGAAAAATGCTCTCTCCGCTTCATCTGTTCATTGGACAGGGGAGGTTTTACCTTGCTTTGAGGAGGCCATTTGCTGCAAAGGGGCAGCGATAGTATTAAAGTGTAGAATGAACCGTTGGTAGTAGCCGACACTACCCAGGAATGATCTCAGTTGAGTGACAGTAGAAGGTTTCTCCATATCCTTAATAGCTTGTACCCTGTCATGTAAAGGGGACATAACTCCTTCTCCAACCACGTGGCCGAGATACTGCAATTGTGTGAAACCAATCTCACATTTAGAAGGCTTTAAATAAAGTCCATGCTGGTTCAGTCGAGTGAAACCTCTGCGGAGAGTCTCGAGGTGCGATGACCAATCTTGAGAATGCACCAGGATGTCGTCTATAAAGCATGAAACATTGCCGAGATCCTGTAGTACTATCCTCATGAGTCTGCTGAAGCAGCCAGGGGCATTTACTATACCAAAAGGCATGACCCTTAACTGGTTTAGACCATATCTTGTGGAAAAGGCTGTTAGAGGCTTGGTAGTCTCGCTCAGCGGGACCTGCCAAAACCCACTGGCCATATCCAACATGGACAGGTAACGGGCTTGGGAGAGCAATGAGAAAATATGCTCGGTGTCAGCAATGGGCTCTCCATCAAAGATGGTACGGGAGTTAAGCTTACGACAGTCAAGGTAGAACCTGTGACTGCCATCTCGCTTGCGCACTTCCAGTAACGGTGAACACCAAGGCTAAATGCTCTTTTCAACTATTCCGAGGCGGACCCAAGTGTCAAGATCTTCCTTCAGCCATACGGACAGCTGGTGGGGAAGACCATAGGAATGCCGAAATGGCTTTGGATCAGTCAATCTGACATGATGCTCAAGGGTAGCGGTAATGCGTGGGAGGTCATTGAAGCCATTCTCATAGTCCTCTAGTAGCTTATTCAGCTGTTCCCGTTGACTTGGTTGCAGTCTTGAGTTAATAATGCAATTACTCACTTACCTTTCGGTGTGTGGGAATGGCAGGATCCTTACCATCATCAAAAGCTAAGCTTATGTCTTCAATTGCGAGGGCGGTGGCTGCGGCCAGAGGGGCTTCTTCCGAAAAACTCCACTCCCGTAAGTCTGTCTCCACTGCAAGGGTGGAGTATTCCAATATAGGAGGTAAGGGGTGGCTATAATGGAGCACCTGTGTTGCTGCAGCCTCGGAGGTTCTGTTGATGCTGAGGGCGTTTATAGAGGATGCTGAGAGTGCCAGCACAGGATCCCTGTGGGCCTCTGGGTCCTCACAATAAAGCTTCAGCTGGTTAATGTGGTATTTCCGGTTATTGCCATCAACATTTAGCACATAATTGTCAGGGGTCACCCGGTGTACCACAGTGTACGGTCCTTTCCAGCGTAGCATTAGCTTGCAAGTATCTGTTGGGAGAAGTAACAGAGCTTGATCTCCGGGTGTCAGGGGATGAAGCCGGGCACGCTTGTCAAAGAGGAGCTTGGCAGTCTGCTGGTGACCCTTAATGGCTAATTGTGCAGTTTTCCAAGCCTTTTTGAGGTGAGACGAAAACTTCAAAATATACTCATGGACAACCCTATCGTCATCTTCGATGGTAGGTGCATCCCAACATTCTGTCAAGAATTCCACTGGCCCTCTGACCTTATGACCATAAATCAGCTCGAAAGGCGAGTATCCAGTAGTGTCGTGGGGCGTGTCTCTGAAGGAGAAAAGTGCAGCAGGGACGTACTTGTCCCACTGCCTAGGTATATCTATCACTAGCTTGCACAAACATCGCTTCAATGTCCCATTATATCGTTCGCATGCTCCATTTGATTGGGCATGATAGACACTCCTACGAATGTGCTTCATTTCTAAAAGGTTACAGAAAGCTTCAAAGTGGCTACTTGTAAACTGACTTCCATTGTTAGAAGTGACCTGCTCAGGAAAGCCAACCCTGGAGCAGATTTCAAATAGGGCATGAGCGACTGCTTCAGTTGTGATAGAAGACAGTGGCACTGCATCTGGGTACCTTGTTGCCAGGTCAACATATACCAGGAGGAACTGTTTCCCCATGGACGAAGCTGGATTAATAGGACCTAATATGTCAATAGCGACCTTGGAAAACGGCTCCATTGAGAGCTTAGTTATCCCCATGGAAACTTTCGGTACTGGTGCCGTTGAGGTGGTTTGACAGACAGGGCAGAAGCCTACATATATGTCTACCTCGGCGTACATGTTTGGCCATGCAAAAGCCTTCTGAAGGACGTGCCGAGTTTTTGCTTTGCCTCTGTGTCCACTCAGAGGTAAATGGTGTGCCACATACATAGCCTGGCGGCGCAACGAAGCGGGCACCACCAACTTTTTAAAGGTGTGGCCATCTTTAGTCACATGCCTACGAAGTACTCCATCTTCGAGGGCGTAAGTGATCTGGCCTACTCCTCACACTGTGAAGGTCCTTCCCTCGGTGGCCTGCTGCATCCAGCGTTTGAGGCTGGGGCAATCTTGCTGCAATTTGGCAAAGTCCGGACGGGACTTCAATGGCTCTAGAGGTGCATCATCTGGTAAAGGAGGGGGAAACCCTCCGCGTTCCACATTACGTGTACTAACTGCAGCAGACTCAACGGAGTCAGTCTGAGAATAGTCCAAATTCTTCGCATCGAGGCCAGGAGTTGCTGCTGAAATGGCTTCATGTGATTTCCCCCGAGGGAAGTTATAACGAGAAATGTCCTTATGGTAGAGGTCGGCCTGGAAAATAGGAACTAGGTTCAGTGCACGACCCATCAAGACAGGGTACATAAGCCCAATCATTGCCACAGCTGGGGCTTTTCCCTTGTAGTATTTACAGTCCAGGTTAATAACACAGCAGCGTCGTAGTTGGGGTGCTCCTTCAGTAACCCGCACACGAACGACTTTGCCGGTATAATCTTCATCCCTGATGAATCTCTCATCAACAAATATGCCATTGGCCCCTGTGTCAAGAGCTATCTCAACTTCCACACCATTTATAGTTCCTAGACATTTTGGGATCACCTGCGGATTACCACATTCGGTGAGTTCCACATTGGCAAGTTTGTACGTAGGCTCCTCGGCGTTATCCTCAGTGGCCCTTTCTGGACTTATTTCTACAGCATGGGCCAAGTGCATGGCCGGACGGCTTTGCGGGCCACCACTGTGTGAGGGAGTGTGGTGGCTCTTAGAGTTTGGCTGAAAACCCTGGGAAGGAGGAGCAGAGTAATGGCCTTTGCCTCTGATCTGCTGAGGCTTAGGTCTTACTGAGTTATCCTTCTTGAGTGTGGGTGCATGGCCGTAATAAGGCTTAGGAGTGTAAAGAGGATGTGCTGGGCGATGTGAGTTCTGCGAGGGGCCCTTGTGCTTCCCGTTCCTATGATCTTCGGTGAGAATCATGGCTTGCTGCAGGGGAGATATAACTCTGAGGAAGAACCTTGGAATCGGCCCTTCTTGCCCTCATAACATCACAGAGACGTACTCCAGGCTGGTTGTGCTGGAGGTACTCGTCCACAGCGGCTAAACCTTTCTCGTAGTTGATCTCATCCTTAAGCTGAGTCCTTACATATGCAACAACATCTGGAGAAAGTTCATTGTCAATTGCATCAAACATCAAGAACGCATACAACTTCTCACGAGGACACTTTGCAACATAACCAATCATTAAAGAGGCAAGCCTTGCATTTGCTAAAGGTACTACAGTTCTCCTCCTTCAATGGGAAAGCAGAAATATACCTAGCACGACACTCAGCTGTTGTAAGGTTCTGTGAGGCCAGGAGTGTGCTTTTAACTTTCTCATAGTCCCTCAGTTGCATTTGGTCGAGTTCATTGACCAGGGCGAGCAGACGGGGTGGTATGGAGGCAAGCAGCCAACGACTCTTCTCAGCCTCTGTGCCTTCGTTAACTGCCGCAAGACTTTCGAAAGAGTGGATGTAAGCATCAAGCGGTTGCCTGCCGTCGTCTTCGTATCTCGGTCTTGGGGAGGACCTCTCACGAGTCTGGTTTTCATTTCCAGTTGAATGAACACTGTCTGGGAGTCCCGCTTTAAGCTGAGCAAGTGCAAGCTCATGTTCACGTTGTGCTTGTGCCTCATCACGTTGTGCAAGCGCAAGCTCATGTTCACGTTGTGCTCGTGCCTCATCACGTTGTCCTTTGCCTTATCACGTTGTGCTTGTGCCTCATCACGTTGTGCTTGTGCCTAATCACTTGCTCTCTTCTTCAGCTTATCTCGGCATTCAACCATCTTCTCATGAACCCATTCGAAGAGCTTCTGCCCTGGGGATAGACCGTATCTCTCACCCCTAGCAATCATTATTTCCAGATAACGCTCCTCATCAAATGTTTCGATGGTTTCCATGTTTGTTTCCTGTGACTGCCTGGTTTCCATGGTGGTTTCCTAAACAGTCAATAACGAAGTGCCAAAAAAACCATAAAAATCAAATCTCTACAATAGTAGAAAAAAAAATGAAAGAACCACACAACACCAAGGAGAGAAAAAATTCTACACCACAGTTCAAACTTAAACGTAAAAGTGATCTCAAAACCTCACCATAAAAGTGACTCAAAATACAGTCAAGTGCAACAGCAGCACAATACAGTCACACGCAACACCCAGAACACTCAGACCACACACACACCCACTCACCACACTAGGTCCCGGGACCCTAGACTAAAATCCCATACACCCATACCTAAACAGCCTATCCAGACACCTTCCTCTGCCTCCTCTTCCAAACAGCAAACCCTCTTCAAAGTAAACGAGTTCACCAACCTTCTTATTCAAGCCGTACAGGCAGCCGTCCGACTCCTCGATACCAGAGCCACCACCCAAGATACCTACAATCAAGTCGTCGAAGTAGCCCACTCCGTTGTCGCCAATGCCCTCATCTCCAGAACCCACCAGTAGCCTCAACAACCCACCTCTCCTACCACCTCCACCTCCTCAAATCATCAAGATGTCTAATCTCGGGATCCTACACTGGAACGCCGAGGGTCTCAGACACAAGGTACAACATCTTGAAGGCATAGCCAAGACTGACAACATTGATGTCATCATGGTTCAAGAAACCCTGTGCACAGAGCAATACACTCCAAAAATCTCAGGATACAATGGATTCTACCAGCACTGGTCTCCAGGGGAGAACAGAGGCAGCGCCACCTTCATCAGGAAAAACCTATTAGCCAAGGAAATAACCCGACCGGTCTACTGCGGCGAAGATGTCCACGTCCTCACTGTTAACATCCAACTTCAAGGCAGCTGCATAGATCTGTACAACATTTACAGACCACGGGAAGGTAGCTTAGACCTGACTACCCTCTTCGGGCTAGCCAGTCATCGTGACTTGGTAATAGGAAGCGACTTCAACGCGCACCATCCAAGATTCAGTTATGAGGGCCCCTGTGCTGCAGGCAGACATATCATGAGCCTGCTGGATGACCAAGAAGACGTCTCCCTGCTCAACGATCATGAACCAACACATGACAGAGGTGGAATACTGGACCTCACCTTTGTCTCCAATTCCCTAAAGCAGGATGCCACATGGAGAGTTCATCCCCTGGTCACAAGCGACCACTATAGGATCCATCTCACACTACCAATTCCTGAAATCTTCCAATTCCCTGCTTCTCCCCCTCGATGGAATTTCAAGAAGGCCGACTGGGGCTGATTCCAGGAGCACCTCAGCAATTGGTTTTCAGCCTACGTACCATCTGAAGACATTGACCAAGCAGAGGCCGAGCTAGTCAATACCCTGCAAGCTGCAGCAAACTCCTCCATCCCCCTCTGCAAACCACAACACACCACTCATCATGGTACTACTGTGACAGAGTTAAAGAACTCAATCACTGGCTCAACGTCATTCGGAAAATGCACAGGAAACGTCGCACTGAAGACTCCTACCGCACTCTATAGGCAGTCAAAGAACATGTCCATGAAGAGACTCGCAACATCAAGAGGAAAAAATGGCTAGAGTGGTGTTCCACCCTAGATGCTCACACCTCTGTGGGCCAGATGTGGAGGAGCATCAACTACTTTGCTAAAGGAAAACCTCCTAAAATCAACCCCCACAGGGATCCTAGCAGGGCAGCAGAAGAACTCGCCATCAAATTCGCGGATAGAGCAAGATCCAACTAGCTCCCCATCACCACGAGAGCAACACTTCAGGACCTCACCACTGCAAGATGGGAAGAAATAGAAGAGGCCATCAACACTGAAGATGAAACAGATGCTCCATTCTCCCTGACTGAGCTACTAAGAGTAAGCAAAAGCTCTAAGAACACAGCCCAAGGTGCCGATAGAATCACATACACAATGATTCAAAAAATGGGGCCCCAAAGGGAGCTTGCTCTACTCTCTCTGATCAATGCGACATACACACGAAGAATCAGACCAGCCTCATGGAACAGAGCAGACATTCAGCCCATCCCAAAACCACAGGACCCTGACAACCCTCGCCCCATCTCCCTCCTAAGCTGCCTGAGCAAGACAGCAGAAAAGATGGTACTTAACAGAGTCCGCTGGAAATGCCCACCCTTCCCAGAAAACATGTTTGCCTACCAGCCTGGCTTAGGCACCTCAGAATGCATAGCCTCCATGCTAGCATTTATCAACAACCGCCGTGGTTACATCATTTTTCTAGACCTAGAGAAGTCCTTTGAACTAGCCAATGTGCCGGCAATACTCTCTGCTCTAGTATCCAAGCAGATGAAAGGTAACCTTCTCTCGTGGATCAAGCAGAGTCTACAAAATCGTAGTGCACGAGTCAAAGTAGATGGGCACTACTCCACCTACAAAAACCACGAAAATGGGACCCCCCAAGGTGGAATCCTTAGCCCCTTCCTATTTAATTGTCACATGGAAAAACTCATGGACATCGCACTACCACATGGAGCCAAACTCTTCAACTATGCGGACGACTTTGCCCTTGTCACAATAGGACACAGAAACTCTAACTCTCAAGCCTTCATCTCCCTTGTAGTCAGAATCAATGCCCGCAAAACCAAGGCCCTTCCCATCCACCAGTGGAGACCAGACACTAATCTGGTCATAGGTAATGAGCCTGTGGACTGGGTTACCAAACACCAATACCTGGGTGTAATCATCGACCAAAGACTAACCTTTGGACCAGAAATTCAACACTTGCGCGACATGTGCAGCCAGCGACAAGCGGTCCTTCATCGGATGTCGGGCCTCTACGATGGTGCATCATTTAATGTCCTCAGAACCTTCTATGTACAAGCCATACGCAGCCTCATAGACTATGCTTGTCCCACACTCTGGCTACTAACAGACCAACAGTGGGACAAGATAGAAGTAATTCAAAACAACACCACATGTACCATGCTAGGAGCCCCCATGTGGACCAAGAGAGAACATCCAGATGGAATCGGGACTCATCCCACTCAAACTCAGAGCTCAGCAAAGACTGACCCTCTTTGTGGCCAAAACCACCACTGCCCAACATAAATGCGTAGCTGGCACAAATCTCCATCTAGCCCTCAATCGCCACCCCAACCACCATCCTAGAACCTGGGCAGCCAAGGTCTGCGCTAGCCTGCAAGCACTGCCAGTCAGGGAGAGCATCCTAGCCAAGATACAAGACACACCGCTTCCTGAATACAGATGCCCACCCCCATGGAATGACCAACCACTCAACATAAAGATCGAGCTCCCTGACCACCCCAAAAGCTTGGTAAACCCGCTTGTCCTTAAAAACATATATAAGGACAATATTCAGAGCTGGACCAGGCCAAACTCTCAAGTCTACTACACTGACGGTTCAGTAAATCAAGAAACTGGAGCCTCAGCCGCTGCCTTCACCACTGAAAACCACGTCCTATCCTGGAGACTGTCAAACTCCTGCTCATCGCTCCAGACTGAGCTTGTTGCCATAGCCAACGCCCTCGACTTCTTCATCCAGCAAGGAGCTGACCATGCCCTAATTCTCTCTGACTCCAAAGGCGCCTTACAGGCCATCAAGAAGCCACACCTCAGAGACAATGTCCGCATCATCACCACCATCCTCAGCCACTACCACAGGACAACCAGCCTTGGAAAAGCCATCACTCTTGCCTGGATTCCTAGCCACGTCGGCATCAAGGGAAATGAGGAAGCTGATCAAGCCGCCAAACAAGCCACTCTCAGAGCAGAAATCCAGATATCTCTGTCTCCTGGGATGCAACAGATAAAAAATAAAGCCACCAAGTCACTCCTTAACACCTTAATAACTAAACACAACCTGTGCACAGACAATGGCTCCCCCTCCACCTGGTGGTACAAAGCCACCACTGATCTTCGGCGTATCACCCTGCCTAAGAGCCTTCTACGAAGCACTGAGCTCAATGTGTACCGTCTGAGACTCGGGTACAAGTGCACCTGGCAAATAGTGGAGGATATCATCAGGGAATGTACCTTTTGCCAGGTAGCCTCACCACATCGACTGCTACATTACATCCTGGAATGTGATTCTTTTTCAGAAGTACGACAAAAAACTGGTGCCCATACAATATCTAGCGAAGACCCAAATGCTCTTCATGTTGCTAGCTTCATCATCAGACTAGCAACAAATAACCACATGAACAGTCTACTAAATATTATCAGACAATACCCTCCACCAAGATAACCATACAATTACTCTCTCTCACCCCAAAACAAGAATTCATTTAAATTGTTTGATGTAAACTAATAATTCACAACTGAATACTTATGCTCTCCGTTATCTTTACAGTTTTGCACAATCTCACCTGCGGGCCAATTGGGAAAGTCCGATCACCAACAATAACAAGATTTCACCCCACCTCCTCACCAACAGGAAAGCCCATTCGCCAGCAAGAGCGAATACCACGCACACTCCAAAAATATCTCACCCCACCTGCGGGCCACAAGTGGAAGGGCCGCTCACCCTCAAGGGTGAACATCCAAGAACAAACAGCAACAAAATGTTGCAAAACAGAGAATGAAACACTGGTAATACAGAATGGCAGTCGTGCCTGCTTAACAGCAATACGTGGCAGTACCTGCGGTTATGGTGCAAATGAAAGGAATAAGCAAGAACGAATTTTACCAACTAGCACCCAGTGCCAGAGAATACAAACAAGTACAGTATAGAGGTCGTGTCTGCATATGAGCTTGTATACGGCAGTACCCACAAATAAAATGTCGTAAGTAAAATTCTGAGTGTTGCCAAAAGGGCACAGATCCTATGCAAAATACACCAAAGATAGGCTAACGGCTTACTAGGTAGCCAGATTACTCATTTCTACTAGTAATGAGAAAATTTATTTTCAAGTGACAACTCAGACACATGAAAGGCTTAGCCTAGGCTCAATAAATGACACCAAAGTTTTTCTTCCCAATCTATGAGCAGTCAATGCTTGAATATAAAACACAATTATAAGCAAAATACTTAATATGCTTACTCCCAATTCCTAAATCCCAAGGAAATATAAAAATTCTTAACAAGTATCACTCTTTAAGGAATATGTAAAATACGAATGCTTTATAAGTCAATCTTATCACGCAAATAAATGAAATTTTAAATAACACTGTCTTCTCGTCATGCAAGATTTCTTAAGTCTGTTACCACATAATCTCATGTAGATTTCCTGAAATTTTGTTTACCACATGGGAAACAAGAAAATATTAGTTACCATAATTAATATTGAAAATAAAAAAATTTCTGATCCGCAACGTCTCTAGCGATAAGATTTTCGTGTGCAGCCTATGATTCATTCATTTCAATAATCAGGCCAATGGTAACCGGGTTTCATGTGCAATGTTAAAAAGCAAAATAAAAATAAATTTATCAAAATCAGTCTGTCTGTTCGAGTCCGTGCTCGGGCGCCATACTTGTTAGGGGAATGGTAGAGTGTTGTTAAGATTCTGTTTTACTAAGGAGACTCAAAGTACTGAGTTCGGTTAAGAGCTCACAAACAGACAGGACAGATATTTGTACTTGAACACCCCACCCGTATACCACTACTCGGTTAAATGAAACTCAGAATTCAACTTTCTTTTAATTTTGGAAATGCAATGACATTAAAAGAATTGAATAAAATTTTCTAATTAAATTTCATGAAATGCTGCCTCGAATCCCGGAGGTGGTGAGCATGATTTCGTTTCCCGGCACCACGGACGTATGCCAAGACTTTGGCCTCAACTTGACGATTACCTCTGTCACACAGGCAGAGTAGAATAGAAGACACTGCAATTGCAGAAAGAGAAACGACACACTGTTAATAATGGGAAACTAAAAGCATGAACACACATATAATGAGTTTCCAATATTATTCTAATGAATGAAAATATATTGGTTATTCAAGGCTAACCAGAAATATTTATGCTACCATAATAGCATACAAAACCATTAATTCCTTGCTGGTATTAAAGGAGAACAATTTATTCACAATAAATTAAGAATAATCAAGACAAATACAGTACTGTATGTATTCATTAAATTGTGGGCAACCACAAAAGTTGCAATCTTATTAATAATTTGCAATTAATATGGTAAAACACTCTATTTATGATAAAGGAAGAATCTACGAGATAAGTACAGTTTTCATCACTTTTGGTTATCAAGAACTGCTTGCAATGAAAAAGGGGTGGCAAAACCACCTTTTGAAGTATTTGCAACTTATAACTCAAAACACTTTATCCCCAACATATGAAGAATCAGCAAGTTAAATACAGTATGCATTCATTAAATTGTGGTTAACAGGAAATATTTGCAAAGCCAACAGGGTATAATTACCTTTTAATTATTTGCAGTTTATAGCATAAAACACTTTAGTTAATTGATTAATTATTTGCAATTTATATAGCAAATAGCTTTATTCACGAGTTTTTGACGCAAAACACTTTATTTACGATGATAGAAAAGGGTGAAATGAAATTAGAATTTATTAGGAGAAGGGATAGATTTTTATGTGCTCATAACCAGTCTTCAGAGGATGAGATTTTCGTTTGTCACATTCAGTGAAAAGAAACTTCTTAGCAATGTATATCAGCTGTAATTTCCAGGTTAAGGAATTAACTTTGGCAAGTGAGATTCCAGTTAGGTAATCTACAAAATTTCGTTTGTATGGGAATGGAATCTGAGAAAAAATTCGTAGGATTTAGCCAGTAACGAATGTAACTAATTCTCGAAAAATCAATTTGCTTGACCCACGAGCTTTACCATACACTATCCCTCACCTTGTTTGTGCCAGATGAATTCCTGTGAAGATTCCACGTATATAAGGTTTAAAATAAACTTGACTGCTGAAGCGAGATGCTGCCTCTGGGATGTTTGGCCGCCAAATGAGGACGCTTCACTGTCCCTCCTGGTGACGTCATCTGTAGGATATATTTCTAGAGCAGTAACTGGCTCTTATATAATTTAAGGACTACATTAGTGATGGTCCCTGGCAGGCAATTATAGCAGAGATGCAATGGAGAGACAGTATTTTAGGTGCAACAAGTGGAAGCAAATAAAATAAAACGAGAATAATAATGGAAATTTAGGTTACTGGTAAACAATCTCTAGAACATTCTTTGTGTTGTAGGAAACGGAATTTAAGCACTCAAATAATAAAGAAGCTACTGATATATATCTAGACAGGCTAATGACATAACAGCAAGGTCAAATTTATAACAAAATTATCAGCAAGAGCTAGTTTATCATAAGAAAATTGTAAAGAAAACGTATCTAATAGGTTCACTGAAAAAGTGGAAAGGTAGGAGCAGCCTTTATATCGGGACTCTGCTTCTACACGTGCAAGAATAATAAATAAGGTATATTTAAAATTAGCTATAAGCTGGAATATTAATTGCAAATAATCATAATCTGAAAAATTCAAGAGGTGGGAATTATTTTTTTAGTTAAAAAAATGACAGTTAAGTTACTAAATTACCTAATAAGGCATCTAACAGCCTCTGGTGACTTTGAGCAAAACACTCTGTCACACTAATGAAATTCAATACTTCTAAATGTAAGGTAATGAGAATGGGTACAAGTGCAAGAAGGCCCAAGCTTGACTACTCGGTGGCCGGAGTACAACTTCAAGAGACAGAGAATGAGAGATATCTAGGAGTAAACATACTGGCAGATTTGTCTCCAGAAATATATATAAATGGCATAGCAAGGGCAGCATATGCCTTCTTATCAAATGTAAAGATAGCCTTTAGGCACATGGACAAGGAAATGCTCAGAAATATTTATGTAACCTATGTGAGGCCAAAACTTGAATATGCAGCCCCCTTTAGGAATCCGCAGTTGAAAAAGCAAATAACCAAGCTTGAAAAAGTTCAAAGACATGCCACGAAACTGGTGCCAGAAAGACGCCATCTCAGTTATGATGAGAGGCTGAGGAAATTATACTTATCATCACTCGAAGCTAGAAGATTTAGGGGGGATGTGCTGACAGTCTTTAAATTCCTTCATGGTTATGATAGAGTGGATAGGGATCGATATTTTGATATGGCAGGCTCTAGAACTAGAGGTCATAGTTTGAAGCTTCGTAAAAAAGCTTCTTTTCATAATGTAAGGAAATACTTTTTTCAGTGTAAGAGTAGTTGATAACTGGAATTCGCTTACCGAGGAGGTAGTTAATGTTATCTCAACCCATAGTTTTAAGGACAGGTATTGTTATTTATTTAAGCAGTTATGTATTTTGTCAAAGATATTCTCCATTTAAAATTACCGCTTTTTATAAGCAAATAAATAATATTCTTAAGTACAAAGAGTATGACTAGAAAGAAACCTGTATAGGATGCAATTCTTTTATATTTGATTCTATGTAAAGTACTGATGATTTTGATCCCTCTAAGTAGATTCTTATTTGTTTTTGAAATCTGATTAGTCATAAATTTATGTAACATATTATTAACTTCTTCTACATAATAAACCCCGTTGAGGAAGGAGTGTTTTATATACCTCTTATTAATCCTAATTCATCTGTGACGAAAATGGGATATGTGATATATTAACACATTCATATAATAAAGAGGCCTACACTCGGCAACATAAAATATATCTACAAGATTATTATCATTCTTGAAGGTAAGAAACACATTATTGTCAACGAAAATGGGATATGTGATATATTAACACATTCATATAATAAAGAGGCCTACACTCGGCAACATAAAAGATATCTACATGATTATTATCATTCTTGCAGGTAAGAAACACATTATTGAATGACGAGATGAACGAACTCAGAAGAAAGAGTTGTGAGGGGAACGATAATAATAACCGATAACCACTTCCTGCTATCTTCCACTCAAGAGGACATCGTTCCTCAGGCAACCAGGAAGATTCTTACATCAGCCAGCAAATAACCCTCAGCAGCAGACGGAAAGAAAACATTCGTCAATATAATATTATGAATGTGTATAAGCTAAGTAATTTTTAGTTACATGCATGTATATTATGTAGTAAAGGTTATACAGTACCTGGATTAAGATAAAGATAATTATCTAATAATATAAAGATAGTTAAAGGAAAGTAATTGGGCTAAGCCTATAATAAATAAAGGCACAAGAATGACTTCTCAAATACCAGCACTACCTCATTTTTGTATTGAATGTGATCCTAGAACAGTGGCACATAGGTGGAGGAAATATATTGATTCATTTGAAATCTATTTGGATTGCTTGGCCACAAAAACCGACAAGCAGAGTGTGACTGAGTGTTTCACTCAAAGTAACCAGAGGCTGTTAGATGCCTTATTAATTAATTTAGTAACTTAACTGTTATTTTCTAACTAAAAAAATTAATTCCCACTTCTTGACTTTTGCAAATTATGATTACTTGCAATTTGTATTTTAGCTTATAGCTAATTTTAAATATACCTTATTTACTCTTCTTGTACGTGTAGAAGTATAGCCCCGATATAAAGGCTGCTCCTATTTTTCGTCTGCTACGAGCCAAAAACATTCTGGAGATTGTTTACCAGTAACCTAACTTTTTATTATTATTCTCGTTTTATTTTATTTGCTTCCACTTGTTGCACCTAAAAATACTGTCTCTCCCTTGCATCTCTGCTATAATTGCCTGCCAGGGACCACCACTAAAATAGTCCTTAAAATGATATCAGAGCCAGTTACTGCTCTAGAAATGTATCCTACAGATGAACTCACCAGGAGGGACAATGAGACGCCCTCTTTTTGGCGCAATCTTCCAAGAGGCAACATCTCGCCTGAGCAGTCCAAGTTTATTTCAAACCTTATTTACGTGGCATCTTCACAGGAATTCATCTAGCACAACAAGGTGAGGGATAGTGTATGGTAAAGCTCGTGGGTCAAGCAAATTGGTTTATTTTCGAGAATTAGTTACATTCGTTACTGGCTAAATCTTAGGGATTTTTATTCTCAGATTCCATTCCCATACACACGAAATTCTGTAGATTACCAAACTGGAATCTCACATGCCAAAGTTAATTCCTTAACCTGTAAATTACAGCTGATATACATTGCTAAGAAGTTTCTTTTCACTGAATGTGATAAACGAAAATCTCATCCTCTGAAGACTGGTTATGAGCCCGTAAAAATCTCTCTGTTTTCCTAATAAATTCTAATTTCATTTCACCCCTTTCTATCATCGTAAATAAAGTGTTTTACGTCAAAAACTCGTCAATAAAGCTATTTGCTATACAAATTGCAAATAATTAAAAGGTAGTTTTACCCTGTTGGCTTTGCAAATATTTCCTGTTAACCACAATTTAATGAATGCATACTGTATTTATCTTGCTAATTCTTCATATGTTGGGGATAAAGTGTTTTGAGTTATAAGTTGCAAATACCTCAAAGGGTGGTTTTGCACCCTTTTTTTCATTGCAAACAGTTCTTGATAACCAAAAGTGAATGAATATTGTATTTATCTCGTAGATTCTTCCTTTATCCTAAATATAGCGTTTTAACATATTATTTGTAATTCAGTAATAAGCATTGCAACTTTTGTGGTTACACACAATTTAAGGAATACATACAGTACTGTATTTGTCTTGCTTATTCTTCATTTATTGTGAATATATTGTTTTCTTTAAAACCAGTAAAGAATTAATGGTTTTGTATGCTATTATGGTAGCATAAATATTTCTGGTTAGCTGTGAATAACCAATATATTTTCATCCAGTAAAATGACATTGGAAACTCATTATAGGTGTGCTCATGCTTTCAGTTTCCCATTATAAACAGTGTGTCATTTCTGTTTCTGAAATTGCAGTGTCCTGTATTCTACTCTGCCTGTGTGACAGAGGTAATCATCGAGTTGAGGCCAAAGTCTTGGCATACGTCCGTGGTGCCGGGAAACGAAATCATGCTCACCACCTCCGGGATTCCAGGCAGCATTTCATAAAATTTAATTTGAGAAATTTAATTCAATTCTTTTAATGTCATTGCATTTCCAAAATTAAAAGAAAGTTGAATTCTGAGTTTCATTTAACCGACTAATGGTAATAGAGATGGGGTGTTCAAGAACAAATATCTGTCCTGTCTGTTTTTGAGCTCTTAACCGAGCTCGGTACTTTGAGTACCCTTAGTAAAACAGAATCTTAACAACACTCTACCATCCTAAACCCCAACAAGATTGGCGCCCGAACAGGGACCCGAACAGACAGACTGATTTTATAAATTTATTTTTATTTTGCTTTTTAACATTGCACATGAAACCCGATTACCATTGGCTCGATTATTGAAATGAATGAATTATAGGCTGCACATGAAAATTTTCTCGCTAGAGACATTATGATAAGAAATATTTCTTTATTTTCAATATTAATTATGGTAATTAATATTTTCTTGTTTCCCATGTGGTAAACAATATTTCAGGAAATCTACATGAGATTATGTGGCAACAGACTTAAGAAATTTTGCATGACGAGAAGACGTGTTATTTAAAATTTCATTTATTTGCGTGATAAGATTGAGTTTTAAAGCATTCTTGATTTATATATCCGTTAAAGGGTGATACTTGTTAGGAATTGTTTATATTTCCTTGGGATTTAGGAATTGGGAGAAAGCATATTAAGTATTTTTGCTTATAATTGTGTTTTATATTCAAGCATTGACTGCTCATAGATTGGAAGAAAAATTTTGGTGTCATTTATCGAGCCTAGGCTAAGCCTTTCATGTGTCTGAGTTGTCACTTGAAAATAAATTTTCTCATTACTAGTAGAAATGTGTAATCTGGCTGCCTAGTAGGCTGTTAGCTTATCGTTGGTGTATTTTGCATAGGATCTGTGCCCTTTTGGTAACACTCCAGAATTTTACTTACGACATTTTATTTGTGGGTACTGCCATATACGCGCTCATACGCAGGCACGACCGCTATACTGTACTTGTTCGTATTACTTACGACATTTTATTTGTGGGTACTGCCATATACGCGCTCATACGCAGGCACGACCGCTATACTGTACTTGTTCGTATTACTTACGACATTTTATTTGTGGGTACTGCCATATACGCGCTCATACGCAGGCACAATCACTATACTGTACTTGTTCGTATTACTTACGACATTTTATTTGTGGGTACTGCCATATATGCGCTCATACGCAGGCACGACTGCTATACTGTACTTGTTTGTACTCTCAGGCACTGGGTGCTAGTCTGTAAAATTCGTTGTTGCTCCTTCCTTTCATTTGCACCATAACTGCAGGTACTGCCACGTATTGCTGTTAAGCAGGCTCGACTGCCATCCTGTATTACCAGTGTTTCATGCACTGTTTTGCAACATTTTGTTGCTGTTGCACTTGATTGTGTTGCTCATTCCTTTCATTTGCACGATTACCGCAGGTACTGCCACATATTGCTGTTAAGCAGGCACGACTGCCATTCTGTATTACCAGTGTTTCATGCACTGTTTTGCAACATTTTGTTGCTGTTGCACTTGATTGTGTTGCTCATTCCTTTCATTTGCACCATAATTGCAGGTACTGCCATGTATTGCTGTTAAGCAGGCATGACTGCCAATCTGTATTGCCAGTGTTTCATGCACTGTTTTGCAACATTTTGCTGCTGTTGCACTTGCTTGAATTTTGAGTCACTTTTATGGTGAGGTTTTGAGATCACTTTTACGTTTAAGTTTGAACTGTGGTGTTGAATTTTTTTTTTCTCTCCTTGGTGTTGTGTGGTTCTTTCATTTTTTTTTCTACTATTGTATTGTAGAGATTTGTTTTTTTTGTGTGGTTGTTTTGTCACTTTGTTATTGACTGTTTAGGAAACAAACATGGAAACCATCAAAACATTCGATGAGGAGCGTTACCTGGACATAATCATTGCTAGGGGTGAGAGATACGGTTTTTCCCCAAGACAGAAGCTCTTCGAATGGGCTCATGAGAAGATGGTTGAACGCCGAGATATGCTGGAGAAGAGAGCAAGTGATGAGGCACAAGCACAACTGGATGAGGCACAAGCACAACGTGATCATGAGCTTGCGCTTGCTCGGCTTCGAGCGGGAATCCCAGACAGTAGTCCTTTATCCGGAAATAGAGATTACAGGAACGGGAAGCACAAGAGCCCCTCGCAGAACTTCAATCGTCCAGCTCCTCCTCCTCACACTCCTAAGCCTTATTACGGCCATGCACCCACACTCAAGAAGGATGACCCGGTAAGACCTAAGCCTCAGCAGTTAAGAGGCAAAGGCCATTACTCTGCTCCACCTTCCCAGGGTTTTCAGCCAAACTCTAAGAGCCACCACGCTCCCTCACACAGCGGCGGCCCACATAGCCGTCTGGCCACTCACTCAGCCCATGTTGTGGAAACAGGGCCAGAAAGGGCCAATGAGGACAATGCCGAGGAACCACCACACAAACTTGCCAATGTGGAATTCATCAAACATGATGATCTGGAAATGATCCCAAAATGCCTAGAAACCATAAATGGTGTGGAAGCTGAGATAGCCCTTGACACAGGGGCCAATGGCATATTTGTTGACGAGAGATTCGTCAGGGATGAAGATTTTACCAGCAAAGTCGTTCATGTGCGGGTTGCTGAAGGAACACCCCAAATACGACGCTGCTGTGTCATTAACCTGGATTGCAAATACTACAAGGGAAAAGCCCCAGCTGTGGCAATGATTAGGCTTATGTACCCTGTCTTGATGGGTCGTGCACTGAACCTAGTTCCTACTTTCCAGGCCAACCTCTACCATAAGGACATTTCTCGTTATAACTTCCCTCGGGGGAAGTCACATGAAGCCATTTCAGCAGCAACTCCTGGCCTCGATGCCAAGAATTTGGACGATTCTCCGACTGACTCCGTTGAGTCTGCTGCAGTTAGTAAACGTAATGTGGAACACGGAGAGTTTACCCCTCCTTTACCAGATGATGCACCTCTAGAGCCATTGAAGTCCTGTCCAGACTTTGCCAAATTGCAGCAAGAGTGCCCCAGCCTCAAACGCTGGATGCAGCAGGCCACCGAGGGAAGGACCTTCACAGTGAGAGGAGGAGGCAAGATCACTTACGCCCTTGAAGATGGAGTACTTCGTAGGCATGTGACTAAAGATGGCCACACCTTTAAACAGTTGGTGGTGCCCGCTTCGTTGCGCCGCCAGGCTATGTATGTGGCACACCATTTACCTCTGAGTGGACACAGAGGCAAAGCAAAGACTCGGCACATCCTTCAGAAGGCTTTCACATGGCCAAACATGTACACCGAGGTAGACAGATATGTAGGCTCCTGCCCTGTCTGTCAATCCACCTCAACGGCACCGGTACCGAAAGTTCCCATGGGGATAACTAAGCTCTCAATGGAGCCATTTTCCAAGGTCGCTATTGACATACTAGGTCCTATTAATCCAGCTTCGTCCACGGGGAAACAATTCCTCCTGGTATATGCTGACCTGGCAACAAGGTACCCAGATGCATTGCCACTGTCTTCTATCACGAATGAAGCAGTTGCTCATGCCCTATTTGAAATCTGCTTCAGGGTTGGCTTTCCTGAGCAGGTCACTTCTGACAATGGAAGTCAGTTTATAAGTAGGCACTTTGAGGCTTTCTGTAACCTTTTAGAAATGAAGCATATTCGTACGAGTGTCTATCATGCCCAATCAAATGGAGCATGCGAACGCTATAACGGGACATTGAAGCGATGTTTGCGCAAGCTAGTGATAGATATACCTAGGCAGTGGGACAAGTACGTCCCTGCTACACTTTTCTCCTTCAGAGACACGCCCCACGACACTAATGGATACTTGCCTTTCGAGCTGATTTATGGTCATAAGGTCAGAGGCCCAGTAGAATTCTTGGCAGAATGTTGGGATTTTCCTACCATCGAAGATGATGATAGGGACGTTCATGAGCATATTTTGAAGTTTTCGTCTCACCTCAAAAAGGCTTGGAAAACTGCACAATTAGCCATTAAGGGTCACCAGCAGACTGCCAAGCTCCTCTTTGACAAGTGTGCGCGGCGTCGTGCCCTGACACCCGGAGATCGAGCTCTGTTACTTCTTCCAACAGATACCCGCAAGCTAATGCTACGCTGGAAAGGACCGTACACTGTGGTACACCGGGTGACCCCTGACAATTATGTGCTAAATGTTGATGGCAATAACCGGAAATACCACATTAACCAGCTGAAGCTTTATTGTGAGGACCCGGAGGCCCACAGGGATCCTGCGCTGGCACTCTCAGCAACCCCTATAGATGCCCCCAGCATCAACAGAACCTCCGAGGCTGCAGCAACACAGGTGCTCCATTATAGCCACCCCTTACTTCCTATATTGGAATACTCCACCCTTGCAGTGGAGACAGACTTACGGGAGTGGAGTTTTTCGGAAGAAGCCCCTCTGGCCGCAGCCACCGCCCTTGCAATTGAAGACATAAGCTTAGCTTTTGATGATGGTAAGGATCCTGCCATTCCCACACACCGAAAAGAAAGTGTGAGTAATTGCATTATTAACTCCAGACTGCAACCGAGTCAACGGGAACAGCTGAACAAGCTATTAGAGGACTATGAGAACGTCTTCAACGACCTCCCAGGCATTACCACTACCCTTGAGCATCATGTCAGATTGACTGACCCAGAGCCCTTTCGGCATTCCTATGGTCTTCCCCACCAGCTGTCCTTACGGCTGAAGGAAGATCTTGACACTTGGGTCCGCCTCGGAATAGTTGAAAAGAGCATTTCGCCTTGGTGTTCGCTGTTACTGGCAGTGCGTAAGCGAGATGGCAGTCACAGGTTCTGCCTTGACTGTCGTAAGCTTAACTCCAGTACCATCTTTGATGGAGAGCCCATTGCTAACGCCGAGCATATTTTCTTATTGCTTTCCCAAGCCCGTTACTTGTCCAAGTTGGATTTGGCCAGTGGATTTTGGCAAGTCCCGTTGAGCGAGACTACCAAGCCTCTTACAGCTTTTTCCACAAGATATGGTTTAAACCAGTTCAGGGTCATGCCTTTTGGTATGGTAAATGCCCCTGGCTGCTTCAGCAGACTCATGAGGATAGTACTACAGGATCTCGACAATGTTTCATGCTTTATAGACGACATCCTGGTGCATTCTCAGGATTGGTCATCGCACCTCGAGACTCTCCGCAGAGTTCTCACTCGTCTGAACCAGCATGGACTTCATTGAAAGCCTTCCAAATGTGAGATTGGTTTCACACAATTGCAGTATCTCGGCCACGTGGTTGGAGAAGGAGTTATGTCCCCTTTACATGACAGGGTACAAGCTATTAAGGATATGGAGAAACCTGCCACTGTCACTCAACTGAGATCATTCCTGGGTAGTGTCGGCTACTACCAACGGTTCATTCCATACTTTAATACTACCGCTGCCCCTTTGCAGCAAATGACCTCCTCGAAGCAAAGTAAATCCTCCCCTGTCCAATGGACAGATGAAGCGGAGAGAGCATTTTTCAAGCTCCGAGAAGCATTGGCGGGTGAGCCAGTATTACAACTGGTAAACCCTGATTTTCCATTTATCTTGCAGACCGACGCCTCAGACGAAGGCCTGGGTGCCGTGCTCTTGCAAGCCCGATCAGACAACTCAGCAGAAGTAGCTCCAGTGCGATATGCAAGCCGCAGGCTTCGCCCTGCAGAGCAAAATTACTCCACCGTGGAGAAGGAAGCTCTAGCTGCTTATTGGGCCATAAAGAAATTTGAAGTCCATCTGTATGGCCAACATTTTTCACTGAGAACCGACCACCGACCTCTCCTATATTTACAGACTGTAGACAAGCTAAATCCTCGTCTGAAAAGGTGGGCACTTTACCTGAATCTTTTCAAATTCACTGCCCAACATGTTCATGGCAAGGACAATGACCTTGCTGATCTACTAAGTCGACGGTCGTTACCCTCATATGAAGAAGCTGGTGCTGTTAGCCTAAATTTGACTAGTCGGTAAAGATTACTTCTCTAATGTGTTGTTTATTTTTTATGTTTATCTTTTATGTCTTTAATACTGTACTGTACTTGTTTATTTTAGCGTACAAACGTTATTCCTAATGGAAGACGAAAAAGATGAAGAATAATTTTTTGATTGTAGTTTTATATTTCCCTTTGTGGGACTCTGAAAGCCAGAACATGGCAGAAACATTTTAGTTTAGTGTTGAATAGCTGAAACTGTTTTAAATCCAGTCGCCAATGTTAATGACGACGTGGTTCAAATTTTACATTTGCGTATACTGTATTTTTTTTTTTATATTATATTATTGCCTTCTTGCCTGTGAAGCATTCATAAACTTAAATATTGATATTCACTTATATCTAATTGTGATTTAATTTTCTTGAAATTTGAATTTGATCACATTTCTTTTATGTTTTGCATGTCATTTAATGTTTTGTTTACAAGACTTGCTTACTTTTCCTAATAGTATGATATGTTCCAGTAGTGGATCCCATTCTCATTGTTCATTTGTTCTTTCCATGAGAAGGATATCTCATCCCTCATAATAACACTGAAGTCACCGTAACTTCCTCTGTTCTTTTTTCGCCTTCTGTAGTAGAATTTTGCTAAATCAATATTCTCTAGAAAGGGCCTTTGTGACAGAGTGTTTCGCTCAAAGTAACCATAGGCTGTTAGATGCCTTATTAATTAATTTAGTAACTTAACTGTTATTTTCTAACTAAAAAAATTAATTCCCACTTCTTGACTTTTGCAAATTATGATTACTTGCAATTTGTATTTTAGCTTATAGCTAATTTTAAATATACCTTATTTACTCTTCTTGTACGTGTAGAAGTATAGCCCCGATATAAAGGCTGCTCCTATTTTTCGTCTGCTACGAGCCAAAAACATTCTGGAGATTGTTTACCAGTAACCTAACTTTTTATTATTATTCTCGCTTTATTTTATTTGCTTCCACTTGTTGCACCTAAAAATACTGTCTCTCCCTTGCATCTCTGCTATAATTGCCTGCCAGGGACCACCACTAAAATAGTCCTTAAAATGATATCAGAGCCAGTTACTGCTCTAGAAATGTATCCTACAGATGAACTCACCAGGAGGGACAATGAGACGCCCTCTTTTTGGCGCAATCTTCCAAGAGGCAACATCTCGCCTGAGCAGTCTAAGTTTATTTCAAACCTTATTTACGTGGCATCTTCACAGGAATTCATCTAGCACAACAAGGTGAGGGATAGTGTATGGTAAAGCTCGTGGGTCAAGCAAATTGGTTTATTTTTGAGAATTAGTTGCATTCGTTACTGGCTAAATCTTGGGGATTTTTATTCTCAGATTCCATTCCCATACACACGAAATTCTGTAGATTACCAAACTGGAATCTCACATGCCAAAGTTAATTCCTTAACCTGCAAATTACAGCTGATATACATTGCTAAGAAGTTTCTTTTCACTGAATGTGATAAACGAAAATCTCATCCTAAGAAAACTGGTTATGAGCCCATAAAAATCTCTCTCTTTTTCTAATAAATTCTAATTTCATTTCACCCCTTTCTATCATCGTAAATAAAGTGTTTTACGTCAAAAACTCGTCAATAAAGCTATTTGCTATACAAATTGCAAATAATTAAAAGGTAGTTTTACCCTGTTGGCTTTGCAAATATTTCCTGTTAACCACAATTTAATGAATGCATACTGTATTTATCTTGCTAATTCTTCATATGTTGGGGATAAAGTGTATTGAGTTATAAGTTGCAAATACCTCAAAGGGTGGTTTTGCACCCTTTTTTTTCATTGCAAACAGTTCTTGATAACCAAAAGTGAATGAATATTGTATTTATCTCGTAGATTCTTCCTTTATCCTAAATATAGCGTTTTAACATATTAATTGTAAATCAGTAATAAGCATTGCAACTTTTGTGGTTACACACAATTTAAGGAATACATACAGTACTGTATTTGTCTTGCTTATTCTTCATTTATTGTGAATATATTGTTTTCTTTAAAACCAGTAAAGAATTAATGGTTTTGTATGCTATTATGGTAGCATAAATATTTCTGGTTAGCTGTGAATAACCAATATATTTTCATCCAGTAGAATGACATTGGAAACTCATTATAGGTGTCCTCATGCTTTCAGTTTCCCATTATAAACAGTGTGTCATTTCTGTTTCTGAAATTGCAGTGTCCTGTATTCTACTCTGCCTGTGTGACAGAGGTAATCATCGAGTTGAGGCCAAAGTCTTGGCATACGTCCGTGGTGCCGGGAAACGAAATCGTGCTCACCACCTCTGGGATTCCAGGCAGCATTTCATAAAGTTTAATTTGAGAAATTTAATTCAATTCTTTTAATGTCATTGCATTTCCAAAATTAAAAGAAAGTTGAATTCTGAGTTTCATTTAACCGACTAATGGTAATAGAGATGGGGTGTTCAAGTACAAATATCTGTCCTGTCTGTTTGTGAGCTCTTAACCGAGCTCGGTACTTTGAGTCCCCTTAGTAAAACAGAATCTTAACAACACTCTACCATCCTAAACCCCAACACAGAGGATCAGCATCCTACTGCACATAGCAGACCCAGAGGTTCAGGATATATTTAAAACACTAACCCCTGAGGATAATACATATAATAAAGCCGTAGAAGCATTAGGGAACTATTTTAACCCCAGTGAAAATATCAGGTACGAACGTAGTGTATTCATGGCACTTGAGCCTCGAGAAAATGAGAGTATAGATATGTTTGTCGCAAGATTAAAGAAGCAAAGTCAATTTTGTAAATATGATACCCATAACTCTGAGGAAGACTTAATAGTCGATTTAGTCATTTGTAAATGCAAATCCAGTGAGCTTAGAGAAAAGCTATTACAAGCAAAGACTTAAATCTCCAAAAGTTGTTGGAAATTGCAAGAGCTTATGAACAGTCTCGAGTTCAGAATAAAAGGATTGAGGAAAATGATCAAAAACCTCAGTCTGGAAGTGTAAATAAAGTAATGCAGTACAGACAACCGAATAAACCAGGCTCAACTAACCATAAATCACAAAAAAAAAACAGGAAACTTTGAAAAAAGGTATAAGAACAATACTTCCAATTACTGGCAAGGGAATAAAGCACAGACACCTAATAGTAACAAATATAAAGAATGTTACAGGTGTGATTATAATAATCATCATCCGAACGATAGATATAAGTGTCCTGGTTATAACAATGTGTGCCAGTTTTGTGGATATTATGGACATTTTTCCAGGAAATGTCTTAAGAAACAAACAAAACAAGCTGAAAAGAAAAACATACGTTGTACAAAAGAAAGAGAACAAGAAAACTTAGAACAAGAAAATTTTGCTTTCCAACTAAATTCCACTCACACAAATAAGAGAATAATGTGTGAAATACAAATAAATGAAAAAAATATAGAAATGCAGTTAGATACAGCTGCAGATATAACTGTGATTTCAGAAGAAGTAGCCAAGAGTATACCTTATCTGAAAATAGAGGAGGACACAAGTTCCTTAATCACAGATTACAATAATCGAAAGATTGAAACAATAGGAAAAGTTGAAGTTATGGTAAAATATGAGAAACAAATTGTGGAATTACCAGTTGTAATAGTAACAGGAAATAGAAAGGGATTGTTAAATTTAAACTGGATAAATGGCCTAAAGCTAAACTTTCCAGAATTGATAAAGAAAGCAAATTTAAAAATAAATAGTATAAGTACACAAGATCTGATGGAAGAGTATGAAACAATTTTTAAGCCAGGTTTGGGTACTATAAACAATGTGACTGCAAACTTAGAATTAAAGGAAAATGCAATGCCAACATTTTTGCCACCCAGACAAATACCTTTTGAACTAAAAACTCAAGTCAAAAAAGAAATATTGAGACTAGAGGAAGAAGGAAATTGGCAAAAGGTAAAATATAGTCAGTTGGCTACACCTTTAGTACCTGTAGCAAAGCCTGATGGAGGAGTAAGACTATGTGGTGATTATAAAGTCACAGTGAACCCACAATTAAAAGTTGCTCAACATCCTTTACCTAACCCTAGTTTTATGTTTGCTACTATGGGAGGTTGTAAGGTATTCTAGAAAATAGACTTGTAAAATGCTTTTCAGCAGTAAACAGTGGACACAAAGTCACAAGAAATATGTACACTAAATACTCATTTAGGGTTATATCAACCTAAAAGACTACCCTATGGAGTAGCAAGCAGTCCAGCCTTATGGCAAGAGACTATGGACAAGCTATTCGCAGGATTAGATGGTGTTTTCTGCTTTGTAGATGACATAGTTGTTGGGGGAGAAGATGAACAACAGCATAATCAAAGATTAAAGAAAGTACTAGATAAAATGAAGGAAAATGATATGAAGATAAACAAGAATAAATGTCTATTCAATGTATCTTCAGTAAATTATTTAGGATTTGTGATAGATGTGATAGATTCACAAAACAAAAGATAAGATAAAAGCAGTATGGAAAGCTAAAGTACCAGTAAATGTTAAAGAGTTGCAATAATTTCTTGGATTAGTAACATTCTATACAAACTTTATTAAAGATTTAGCAACAATAGCTCATCCCTTATACCAGCTATTAAAGAATGAGGTAAAGTGGAAATGGTCACAGGAGTGTCAAAATGCTTTTGAAAAAATTAAAAAGGAGATTTGTTCTGATAAGTTTTTAGTACACTTTAAAGAAAATCTTCCTTTAAAATTAGTATGTGATGCCTCACAAGTTGGAATAGGTTGTGTCTTAGCACATGAAATGCCAGATGGCACAGAAAAACCTATTGCATTTGCTTCAAGATTGTTGAATAAAGCTGAGCAAAATTATTCTCAAATAGAGAAGGAAGGCTTATCGTTGATCTATGGAGTTAAAAAATTTCACATGTATTTGTATGGAAAGAAAATGTTTGCTTTGGCCACTTACCATAAGCCGCTATTAGCTATCTTAGGTCCAAAAGCAGGACTACCAACGCTAGTTGCAGCTAGACTCCAGAGATGGGCAATAATATTAGCTGCTTATAATTACTCATTAGAGTATAGACCCACTAGTAAAATGGGAAATGCAGATGCATTGTCACGATTACCAGTAGAAAAAGCACCAGAAGGGCATGAAAAGTCCATACTATTGATTGAAACTCAAAACTTACCCTTGAGAGCAAAGAACATTGGACAAAGCACAACAAAAGATAAGGTCCTATGTAAATTGAAGGAATATTTGATGACAGGAAATGATAAATTCTTAGGAGAAGAGTGTCAAGCTTATAAAGCAGGTAAGGAAGAATTAAGTATAGAACAAGACTGTATCTTGAGAGGAGCTAGAGTAGTAATTCCTATGCCACTCAGAAAAAAGGTTTTGGAAGAAATACATGAGGGTCATCAAGGAATTGTGAAGTCAAAAGCTATAGCCAGAAGTTTCATATGGTGGCCAAATGTAAATAAAGATAGAGAGGATTATATAAAGGATTGTCAGGATTGTGCATTACAGCAAAACAACCCTAAGTCAATAAGATTACACCCATGGGAATGTGCAAGATATCCTTATCAGAGACTGCATATTGATTATGCAGGACCCTTTCTGGGAAATTCTTATTTAGTAGTAGTTGATGCTTATAGCAAATGGCCTGACATCATTCCAGTGCAGACAACAAGTTATCTAAATACAATTAAAGTCCTCATGACAATATTTTCTACTCATGTTATCCCAAATAGAGTAGTTTTAGATAATGGTCCTCAGTTCTGTTCAGAAGAGTTTGAGAATTTCTTAAAGATAAATGGCATTAGACATACACTATCTGCACCCTATCACCCAGCAACAAATGGTGAAGCAGAAAGAATGGTACAAACCTTTAAAAATGCAATGAAAACGTGTAATGCTAACGCCATGAACATTAATCATTCTCTTAATAAGTTTTTACTCACATATAGGACAACACCTCATACAGCAATGGGTGTTTGCCCTTCATTTTTATTGATGGGAAGGAGACTCAGATGTAAGTTAGATCTACTTCTACCTGACTCAAAAGGTAAAAAAGAAAATGAAATATATGAAAGGTTGAAAGGAATTGGAAAGATTAGACAATTCAGTGAAAATGACAGCATAGTTCTCAGAATGTATAACAATAAGGAAATATGGTCTAAAGGAAAAGTTAAAAAGAATTTAGGAAATCTGAACTACGAAGTAGAATTGGATGATGGCAAGGTAGTCAGACGACACACTGACAAGCTACAACCCAGTGGTAAAGAACCAGGGAGATCAGAAAGAGTTGAGTCTGTATTACCTGATCGGAGGAACAGAGGAAAGCCTCCAGAAATATTAGACTCATAAAGAAATATGTAGTAATATAGTTACCTTACATTAATATGCATCCTATGTGTAATTTTGAATCTCATGTAACTTTTTGTTTATATAAAAGGGGCCAATTCATTTTAGGGGAAAGGAGACTGTTATGTATTTAAGCAGTTATGTATTTTGTCAAAGATATTCTCCATTTAAAATTACCGCTTTCTATAAGCAAATAAATAATATTCTTAAGTACAAAGAGTATGACTTGAAAGAAACCTGTATAGGATGTAATTATTTTATATATGATTCTATGTAAAGTACTTATGGTTTTGATCCCTCTAAGTGAGGAAGGAGTGTTTTATATACCTCTTACTAATCCTAAGTCAACTGTGACGAAAATGGGATATGGGATATATAAACACATTCATATAATAAAGAGGCCTACACTCGGCAACATTTTTTTTTTATGAGAGTGACACCGGGACAGGCAGAAACTGCCCTCATCAACAAAGGCCCGGGCACGAGAAAATACCAAGACGAAGGAAAAGAAAAAGGTTAAGGGCAAGGCAGAGATGAGGTAATGTCACACAAAGGAAAACGACAGACAGAAAAAACAGTCAAAGTAAAGAGGACCCAGAGATATGGAGGACTAGGCTCTGAGATGACGATAGATCTGCTTTTTGAAGGATGAAAGGTCATAAGAATTAGGAAAGACAGAAGCAGGAAGAGAGTTCCAGAGTCTGGAGGTAGATGGGAAGAAGCAGTCGCTGCACCGACCAATCCGCGAGCTACAAATCTCCACACAGTACCTGTGAGATGAGGCCACTTGGCGAGTGTTACGTGGCCTCGGCAGTGGAGGAGGGATGCAACTCGCCAACTCATCAGAGCAGCGATGGAAGTAGTAGCGATAAAAAAGCAAAAGGGAAGATACCTTATGGCGAAGAGAGAGAGAATCCAGGTTAGAAGTAAGAGAAGGATCATTAATGAGTCTGACTGCTTTAGATTCAACCCTATCAAGAAGATAAGTAAAGGAAGAAGCACCCCAGATGTGTGAGCAGTATTCTAAGCAGGGGCGGATAAGACCTTTGTAAATTTTAAGTAACTGCAATGAGGAAAAGTAATAACGAAAACGAAACAAAACCCCCAATTTTTTGGATGAAGATTTAGAAATTTGGATTATGTGATTCCTCCAAGACAAGTTAGAGGCTATATGGATTCCTAATATATTGATAGAGTTAAGAGGGTAAATTTCATCAGTTTCGAAGACAATAGGGTTATCAGGAGGAGAAGAAGATAAAGAGATAGCCAGAAACTGTGTCTTGGAGGCATTGAATTTAACTAAATTTTGAGTGCCCCATTCAGATACTCTCTGCAAATCGGAGTTAAGAGTAGAAGAAAGAGTGATACGAGATTGATTACGAGTAACAGATGAAGGTTGTGAAGAAAAGGCAGAGGAAAAATGAAGGGTAGAATCATCGGCAAAGGCATGAAGAAGAGAGGAAGATGGGGATTGCAGAAGATCATTGATGAAGAGAAGGAAGAGAGTAGGTGAAAGAACAGAGCCCTGTGGAACACCACTGGAAACAGAGAAAGGGCTAGATGTCGCGCCATCAACAACTATAGATATAGAACGGTCAGTAAGAAAACTGGAAATCAAAGAACAGAAAGAAGGGGTAAAGCCATAACATAAAAGATATCTACAAGATTATTATCATTCTTGCAGGTAAGAAACACATTAGGTATGATAAGTATCACTAAGTACAAAATAGAACCGATCAGGAGACGGGAAGATACGAGCTTTGGGCTCTTTCCCGTAAACACAATTAGGTAACCACACAGGAGCCAACTTGGCAGGGAAGACTTGAAGAAAATAAAGTCTTGTAGACCTGGTAAGAAAACTTGGAGTAGTTTGTGGTCCTGAGGATATTGTAATCATTTACCAAGTACGTAAATATTCTAGGGAGGGAAAGCAGAGACCAACAAAAGTAACTATTGAGAGAGGGACCACATGTAGAGAAATACTGACGTGGAAAAGTCTAAAAGGCCCTCAAGAATTCAAAGAAGTGTTCGTTTGACGATACAGATCATGGGAAGAGATGGAAAAGATCAATAACTTGTTGCAAGAGAATAAAAGGTTAAAAGAGGAAAGGAATGAAGAAGAGAAAAAATAATTCATTTCAGAGTTCTTCCAAACAAAGGGGAGATAAAGATGATAATGACAGAAGATCAGGGGATGAGGCCTCATTAAGATTGTTATACATGTAAGGGTAGCCTTCAGGCACATGGACAAGGAAATGTTCAGAAATATTTATGTAACCTATGTGAGGCCAAAACTGGAATATGCAGCCCCCTTTTGGAATCCGCACTTGAAAAAGCACATAGCTAAGCTTGAAAAAGTTCAAAGACATGCCACGAAACTGGTGCCAGAAATACGCAATCTCAGTTATGATGAGAGGCTGAGTGAATTAGACTTACCATCACTCGAAGCTAGAAGAGTGAGGGGGGATATGGTGACAGTCTTTAAATTCCTTCATGGTTATGAGAGAGTGGATAGGGATCGATATTTTGATATGGCTGGCTCTAGAACTAGAGGTCATAGTTTGAAGCTTCGTAAGAAAACTTGTTTGCAGGATGTAAGGAAATACTTTTTCAGTGTAAGAGTAGTTGATAATTGGAATTCGCTAAGCGAGGAGGTAGTTAATGCTATCTCAATCCATAGTTTTAAGGACAGGTATGATAAGTATCACTAAGTATAAAATGGAAGCGATCAGGAGACGGGAAGATACGAGCTTTGGGCTCTTTCCCGTAAACACAATTAGGTAATCACAATTAGGTAATCACACAAATGCTGATGGATTAGCTGGTAAGGCAGTAGAATTAAAAGATAGGATTCCCAATAGTATGGCACATATAGTAGCAGTTGCAGAGACTAAGTTGAGTGAGGACATATACAGTGTCACAGATTTTCCAAAGAGTTTCAGAATATTAAGGGCTGCAAGATCTGATAGGACTGGGGGAGGGATAGCACTGCTCTTAAGTGAAAGGATTCAGGTTAAAGAGATAAACTTGGCCATAGAAAGTAAGTTCAAGGGATTTCTTGCTGCTCGCATAAATACTGGGTCAGAGGGCATCATAATAACTGTTGTATATAACCCACCAAGTAACCAGAATAGGCTTGAAGTTTATGAGGAAAGTCATATAGGTATTATTGAAGTCATAAACTCAGGTGTTAACATGGGTCGAGAGAGAAACTGTGGGATTTTGATTATGGGAGATTTTAATCATAGATAGATAGATTGGATAAATCTTGACCCAGACAGTGATGAGGACTCATTCGGGGCGAGATTCCTAGATTGCATACAAGGGAATTTCCTACATCAACATGTACTGAAACTAAAAAGAGCCAGGGAAGGGGATGAGCCATCACTACTTGATATAGCATTCACTGATAACGTCTTGGATATTGAAAAAATTGAGTATGAACTACTAATTGGAAATAGTGACCACTGTGTTTTGTTGATGGAGCATATCATTGAAGATGTTCTGCCTGAGAGTAGAGGCACTGAGGGCGTGAGGAGGAAATATCCGAAAGGAGATTGCATCAAAATGAATGAGCTTTTTGCAGTTAATGACTGGAGAACCTTATTTAACAACAACTCTGTACAAGAAATGTATGACATCTTTTGAGAGAAAAATGGGAACACACTAGATTGCTGCATACCTTTCACCAAAGTAGGTGTAATTCATGCCAGATAGAAATGGTTTGATAATGGGTGTAAAAGTGCTAAGGAGTGGAGAGACAAATGCTGGAAAAGGTATAGGAGGAGAAAAAACATAAATGCCTGGCAGACCTATAAAAGAGCAAGAAACGATTACCTAAGTAAAAGAAGAGAGGAAGAAAGAGACTATGAAAGGGACAACACCAGGAAGGCTAAAGAATATCCCAAACTTTTCCACAGCTTTATCAGAGGAAAACTGAAGGTAAAAGAACAGGTTTTAGAGCTTGAGAGAGGAGATAGAAGCATCACTGAGCTGGATGAAGAGATCTGCAAAGAAATGAAGAAGAAGTTTCAGTCATTATTTACAGTAGAAAATATCCCACCCCCTCAGACTGCAAAGATAGAAGCCCATGGGCCGGTATTAGAGAACATCATCCTTTCAGCTACAGAGGTATGCAAAGCGCTGATGGAGTTAGATGTCCATAAAGCTACAGGTTTTTATGATATATCCCCTTATGTACTTAAAAAATGCACAAATTCAATATCAGTGGCACTAAGTATCATATTTAAAAAGTCGCTAGAGTCAGGGGGAATTACAAGATGCTGGAAACAAGCGAACGTGATACCTATCTTCTAAAAGGGAAGGAAAGATATGGCACTAAACTATAGACCTGTTTCATTGACCAGCATAGTTTGCAAAGTTATGGAGAAACTACTAAGGAATCATATCTCTCTTCACTTGGAAACCTTCAGCTTTTTGTCAGTGAGACGATATGGCTTCAGAGATGGTAGATCAACAGTAGCAAACGTATATTAGAATTTTATGATGAGGTAAACCGAATCTTACAGGAAAGAGAGGGCTGAGCATATTTCATATTCCTAGACTTCCAGAAAGCATTTGACACTGTCCCACACGGGACACTAATTAAGAAGCTGCAAGCAATGGCTAGAATAGGTGGTAATGTCTTCAAATGGATAAAAACATACTCAGAAGGAAGGGAAAAGAGGGTTAGAGTAAAACACTCAGCGTCTGAATGGAGAAGAGTTGGTAGCGGAGTTCCACAGAGTTCAGTTTTAGGGCCACTTTTGTTTCTTGTATATGTAAATGACTTATCAGAGTCTGTAAATTCCTTCATGAATATGCTTGCAGATGATGCAAAGATTGTGAAGAAAGTAAGAGACGAGAACAATGGTAGAGAACATCAGGGAGATCTAAATAGTCTGCATGAGTGGTCAGAAAAGTTTTTAATGAAATTCAATACTTCAAAATGTATGGTAATGAGAATGGGTACAAGTGCAAGAAGGCCCAAGCTTGACTACCCAGTGGCAGGAGTACAATTTCAAGAGACAGAGAAAGAGAGAGATCTAGGAGTAAACATACTGGCAGATTTGTCCATATGTGCATATAAATGGCATAGTAAGGGCAGCATTTGCTTTCTTAGCAAATGTAAAGGTAGCCTTCAGGCTTGAAAAAGCACATAGTTATGCTAGAAATGTTCAAAGACATGCCACGAAACTGGTGCCAGAAATACGCCATCTCAGTTATGATGAGAGGCTGAGGGAATTACACTTACCATCACTCGAAGCTAGAAGATTGAGGGGGATATTGTGACAGTCTTTAAATTCCTTCATGGTTACGATAGAGTGGATAGAGACGATATTTTGATATGGCTAGCACTAGAACTAGAGGTCATAGTTTGAAGCTTCGTAAGAAAACCTCTTTTCATGGTGTAAGGAAGTACTTTTATAGTGTAAGAGTAGTTGATAATTATAATTCGCTAAGCGAGGAGGTAGTTAATGCTAACTCAATCCATAGTTTTAAGGACAAGTATGATTTGTATCGCTAAGTACAAAATGAAACCAATCAGGAGACGGGAAGTTACGAGCCAGGGACTCTTTCCTTTAAGAACAATTAGGTAATTACAATTAGGTAATTACACATTAAAAATACATCCATGCTTCGTCAAACTGATCCTATTATATCAAACTATAAAGAAAATTATGGGGTCACTATTTAACCAAGCACATATTGGCTCCTTATGAGCCAAGCTGTATAATGTTAAAGCAAAATAAGCAACTTCCATCTAACTGTGATAACAGTAGTTTTGAGAAAAAATAAATATTGATATGATTATAAATAATACTGATCCTGCATTTCTAATAGTTTTAATTACAGTAATAAACACAAATTATAGCATTCCCTAGATAAACATACAGTATTTCATGTCAAACTCATTATATCCATATACTACTCTAAACTCAGTATATGGGGCTACCATCCCATTCTGTCTAAAGAAGCTAACCTACTTTAATTGGAGTTACACTAGCATCCTTAACAGAAGAGGGAATGTCATGAACATCTTCATCAGCAGATGGACCGACATGACCAATGCCAGAGGTACCAGGTTGAGGGTAATCTACATCTAGAACAATAGGGTCATCTGCATTCTCCTCAGGGTCACTCTCTCTATCAAGATTCCTCTTTTTTGCACCCTTACCCTTGACATCTTTATCTAAATTGAATAAAAAAAACTTTTCATTTGTGTGTTTCAAATTCAGTTCAACAAATTAGAAATTTGTAGTAAAATCAGGAGACCTAAAACCAAAACCGAACCATAGTACAAAAGTGTTAAACGTTTGAATTTTCTTAAACAGAAAGTTTGTACACTTATACAAAGTTTCGTTTCGGTTTCCTAGTCCCATAGAATAAGAGGCTCCAGTATGTGATTACCTAATTGTGATTACCTAATTGTGTTTACGGGAAAGAGCCCAAAGCTCGTATCTTCCCGTCTCCTGATCGCTTCCATTTTATACTTAGTGATACTTATCATACCTGTCCTTAAAACTATGGATTGAGATAGCATTAACTACCTCCTCGCTTAGCCAATTCCAATTATCAACTACTATTACACTGAAAAAGTATTTCCTTACATCCTGCAAAGAACTTTTCTTACGAAGCTTCAAACTATGACCTCTAGTTCTAGAGCCAGCCATATCAAAATATCGATCCCTATCCACTCTATCATAACCATGAAGGAATTTAAAGACTGTCACCATATCCCCCCCTCACTCTTCTAGCTTCGAGTGATGGTAAGTCTAATTCCCTCAGCCTCTCATCATAACTGAGATTGCGTATTTCTGGCACCAGTTTCGTGGCATGTCTTTGAACTTTTTCAAGCTTAGCTATGTGCTTTTTCAAGTGCGGATTCCAAAAGGGGGCTGCATATTCCAGTTTTGGCCTCTCATAGGTTACATAAATATTTCTGAACATTTCCTTGTCCATGTGCCTGAAGGCTACCCTTACATTTGATAAGAATGCATATGCTGCCCTTACTATGCCATTTATGTGTATTTCTGGAGACAAATCTGCCAGTATGTTTACTCCTAGATCTCTCTCATTTTCTGTCTCTTGAAGTTGTACTCCAGCCACCGAGTAGTCAAGCTTGGGCCTTCTTGCACTTGTACCCATTCTCATTACCTTACATTTTGAAGTATTGAATTTCATTAGCCACTTTTCTGACCACTCATGCAGATTATTTAGATCCTCCTGAAGTTCTCTACCATTGTTCTCGTTTTTTACTTTCTTCACAATCTTTGCATCATCTGCAAACATATTCATGAATGAATTTACAGACTCTGGTAGGTCATTTACATATACAAGGAACAAAAGTGGCCCTAAAACTGAACCCTGTGGAACCCCACTACTAACTCTTCTCCATTCAGACACTGAGTGTCTTACTCTAACCCTCTGTTCCCTTCCTTCTAAGTAAGTTTTTATCCATTCCAAAACATTTCCACCTATTCTAGCCATTGATTGCAGCTTCCTAATAAGTCTCCCATGTGGAACAGTGTCAAACGCTTTCTGGAAGTCTAGGAATATGCAATCTGCCCAGCCCTCTCTTTCCTGTAAGATTTGGCTTACCTCATCATAATATTCTAATAAGTTTGTTACTGTTGATCTACCTTCTCTGAAGCCATGTTGCCTCACTGACAAAAAGTTGAAGGATTCCAAGTGAAGAGAGATATGTTTCCTTAGTAGTTTCTCCATAACTTTGCAAACTATGCTGGTCAAGGAAACTGGTCTATAGTTCAGAGCCGTATCCCTCCTTCCCTTTTTGAAGATAGGTATCACATTTGCTTGTTTCCAGCATCTTGGAATCTCCCCCGACTCCAGTGACTCCTTAAATATGAAACTTAGTGCCACTGATATTGTGTTTGCGCATTTTTTAAGCACATGAGGGGATATGTCATCAGGACCTGTAGCTTTATGAACATCTAAATCCATCAGCGCTTTGCATACCTCTGTGGCTGTAAGGTTGATGTTCTCTAATACCGGCCCTTGAGCTTCTATCACTGCAATCTGAGGGGGTGGGGTATTTTCTACTGTAAATACTGACTGAAACTCCTTGTTCAATTCTTTGCAGATCTCTTCATCCGTCTCAATGATGCTTCCATTCGCTCTCTTTAGCCTTAAAACCTGTTCTTTTACCTTCAGTTTTCCTCTGATAAAGCTGTGGAAAAGCTTGGGATTTTCTTTAGCCTTCCTGGTGATGTCCCTCTCATAGTCTCTCTCTGCCTCTCTCCTTTTACTTAGGTAGTCATTTCTTGCTCTTTTGTAGGTTTGCCAGGCATTTATGTTTTTTCTCCTCCTATGCCTTTTCCAGCATTTGTCTCTCCACTCCTTAGCTCTTTTACACCCAATATCGAACCATTTCTCTCTGGCATGAATTACACCTACTTTGGTGACAGGTATGCAGCAATCTACTATCTTCCCATATTTCTCACAAAAGATGTCATACATTTCTTGTACAGATTTGTTGTAAAATAAGGTTCTCCAGTCAATAACTGCAAAAAGCTCATTCATTTTGATGTAATCTCCTTTCGGATAGTTCCTCCTCATGTCCTCAGTGCCTCTACTCTCAGGAAGAATATCTTCAATGATATACTCCATCAACAACACACAGTGGTCACTCTTTCCAATTGGTGGTTCATACTCAATTTTCTCAATATCCAACACATTATCTGTGAACACTAGATCAAGTAGTGATGGCTCATCCCCACCCCTGGCCCTTGTTGGTTCCATTACATGTTGGTGTAGGAAATTCCCTTGTACGCAATCTAGGAATCTTGCCCCGAATAAGTCCTCACCACTGTGTGGGTCAAGATTTATCCAATCTATCTCTTTATGATTAAAGTCTCCCATAATAAAAATCCTACATTTTTTTTTTCCCGTGCCATGTTAACAACTGAGTTTATGACTTCAATAGTACCTATATGACTTTCCTCATAAACTTCAAGCCTATTTTGGTTCCTTGGTGAGTTGTATACAACAGTTATTATAATGCTCTCTGACCCAGTATTTATGCGAGCAATAAGAAATTCCTTGAACTCACTTTCTATAACCAAGTTTATTTCTGTTACTAAGCAAGTCTGCAAATTCCTGTGATATTGTATTCTCATAAAAAATCTAAAGACCTTTAATATTTTTCTGAAGGAAAACAAATATTTGCGTAGCTTTGCACACAACCTCAAGCTTTGGCGTGTTGGTGCCAAGAAATCCCATTCGTATCACATAACACGCAAAATTAACAATTAAATTACTGTACCACAAGGGCCAAAATTCCTTTTCAAATCTCATACTGACGAGACTGAGCAAGTCTGGCTACTTCATTTCTTTTGGCAAAGGAACAAAATGGCTAATTTCCAAAATAGTTTCCGCAAGTATGGAATGAAATTAAAAAAATCTTTCAAAACGTAGGAAAAAAGTAGAAAACAGATGAAAAAGTATCCAAATTATCCATATAGTTTCACATTAGTCAGCATCGTAGGAAAGTATGGCCTTCTTCATAAATTATCCAAATGGTACTTTCGTATCCCCACTGGAAATGCTGAAGGGGGTTAAATGTCTCCATTTATCTTGAACAATCACTCAGCAGCTACTTGATTGTTGGGCAGATGTTTTCCCTTATACTTGGGATGTGCTTGATATGCAGCAAGATGAGTAGGTGTCATGAAACTGCTGAAATCGCTCCCCAATTATTTCTCTGTTATTTTCATTGCAAATTATCTTCTTTTGACACAAACCAATCATGAATGCATTCTCCCATTGTGCAGGCATCTTTCTAAAACTTATTTAATATAGCAGACATTATTTTCAATAGTTGGTTCAGGTGCATACTTTTCATTTGTATACCTGTCTTTTTCACAGTGGATTTTATGTTCTCATCAGAGCCTGTTTAAGATGTGTCCATGCAGGCATATTACCTATTCTAGCATGCGTCATTTGGAAGTTGCACTTTTAAGTACTCCCCTCTTTGTTCAACAAAGCTTGAGGCAAATGATGATTACTACATTCTTTTTGAAGTTTTTGGTAGACACTTTCATTTTCTATCATATTAAAATAATATGCAGCAACTTGTACACTATCAGCTCATGTCCATCCACGGTTCTTTCTTCCTTCCTCACTGCAATAGTTTTTTTATTTTCAGATTGCTTCTTACTCCAACCATCTTTTTTTCACTATCAGATTAAGATGCATTAACCTGATAGTGAAGAGGAAAATTGTGTGCAGATAAATGTATGTAATGGAAGTGCTGTCTCTCAGCATGACAAGGGTAGTAACAGAGTTTGACTGAGGGAGAAATTAATGGAAAAGGGAAATTTGTGAAGTTGAGAGGAGTTTGGGCGTGACAGCAGAGAGGGCATGCTGAAATTATATGAGCAGAAAGAAAGAATTAGATTAAAGGGAATGGCACAAAAGGTGTACTTGCCAGATCCAATATGGACCAGTAACAGGCTCGGGAGGGTAATGAGAAATATGCTCGTTGTCAGCAATAGGCTTTCCATCAAAGATGGTACAGGAGTTAAGTTTAAGACAGTCAAGGCAAAACCTGTGACTGTCATCTCGCTTACGCACTGCCAGTAATGGCGAACACCAACGCGAAATGCCCTTTTCAGCTATTCCGAGGCAGCCCTAAGTGTCAAGATCTTCTTTCAGCTGTACGGGCAGCTGGTGGGGAAGGCCATAGGAATGCCGAAATGGCACTTGGTCAGTCAATCTGACATGATGTTCAAGGGTAGCAGTAGTGCAAGGGAGGTCGTTGAAGAAATTCTCGTAGCCCTCTAATAGCTTGTTCAGCTGTTCCCGTTGACTCGGTCTCAGTCTGGAGTTAATAATGCAATTACTCACACTTTCCTTTCAATGTGGGAATGGCAGGATCCTTACCATCATCAAAAGTTAAGGTTACATCTTTAATTGCCAGGGTGGTGGCTGCAGCCAGAGGGGCTTCTTCCGAAAAACTGAACTCCCGTAAGTCTGTCTCCACCACTAGGGAGGAGTCTTTCAATATAGGGGGTGGCTATACTGGAGCAACTGTGTTGCTGCAGCCTCGGAGGTATTGTTACTGCTGAGGGCAACTATAGAGAATGCTGAGAGTGCCAGTACAGGATCCCTGTGGGCCTCTGTGTCCTCAGAATACAGATTCTGCTGGTAAATGTGGTATTTCTGTTTACTGCCATCAACATTTAACACGCAATTGTCGGGGGTCACATGATGTACCACAATGTACGGTCCTTTCCAGCGTAGCATTAGCTTGCAAGTATCTGTTGGAGGAAGTAACTTAGTTTGAACTCCGGATGTCAGGGCACGATGCCGGGCACGCTTGTCGAAGCGGAGCTTGGCAGTCTGCTGGTGACCGTTAATGGCTAATTGTGCAGTTTTCCAGGCCTTTTTGAGATAACACAAAAACTTCAAAATATACTCATGGATGTCCCTATTGTCATCCTTGATGGTAGGCGACTTCCAACATTCTGCCAAGAATTCCGTTGGGCCTCTGACCTTATGACTATAAATCAGCTCGAAAGGCGAGTATCCAGTAGTGTCCAGGGGCGTGTCTGTTGGGGTTAGAATGGTTGAGTGTTGTTAAGATTCTGTTTTACTAAGGGGACTCAAAGTACCGAGCTCAGTTAAGAGCTCACAAACAGACAGGACAGATATTTGTACTTGAACACCCCATCTCTTTTACCATTAGTCGGTTAAATGAAACTCAGAATTCAACTTTCTTTTAATTTTGGAAATGCAGTGACATTAAAAGAATTGAATTTTCTAATTAAATTTTATGAAATGCTGCCTGGAATCCCGGAGGTGGTGAGCACGATTTCGTTTCGCGACACCATGGACGTATGCCAAGACTTTGGTATCAACTCGATGATTACCTCTGTCACACAGGCAGAGTAGAATACAGGACACTGCAATTTCAGAAACAGAAATGACACACTGTTTATAATGGGAAATTGAAAGCCTGAGCACACATATAATGAGTTTCCAATGTCATTCTACTGGATGAAAATATATTGGTTATTCACAGCTAACCAGAAATATTTATGCTACCATAATAGCATACAAAACCATTAATTCTTTACTGGTTTTAAAGGAAAACAATTTATTCACAATAAATGAAGAATAAGCAAGACAAATACAGTACTGTATGTATTCCTTTAATTGTGGGCAACCACGAAAGTTGCAATGCTTATTACTGATTTACAATTGATATGGTAAAACACTATTTAGGGTAAAGGAAGAATCTATGAGATAAATGCAGTATTCATTCACTTTTGGTTATCAAGAACTTTGCAATGAAAAAAAAAGGGTGCAAAACCACCTTTTGAGGTATTTGCAACTTATAACTCAAAACACTTTATCCCCAACATTTGAAGACTTAGCAAGATAAATACAGTATGCATTCATTAAATTGTGGTTAACAGGAAATATTTGCAAAGCCAACAGGGTAAAATTACCTTTTAATTATTTGCGGTTTATAGCATAAAACACTTTAGCTAAATGATTAATTATTTGCAATTTATATAGCAAATAGCTTTATCGACGAGTTTTTGACGTAAAGCACTTTATTTACGATAATAGAAAGAGGTGAAATGAAATTAGAATTTATTAGGAAAAGAGATAGATTTTTATGGGCTCATAACCAGTCTTCAGAGGATGAGATTTTCATTTATCACATTCAATGAAAAGAAACTTCTTAGCAATGTATATCAGCTGTAATTTCCAGGTTAAAGAATTAACTTTGGCGAGTGAGATTCCAGTTTGGTAATTTACAAAATTTCGTTTGTATGGGAATGGAATCTGAGAATAAAATTCGTAAGATTTAGCCAGTAACGAATGTAACTAATTCTCGAAAAACCAATTTGCTTGACCCATGAGCTTTACCATACACTATCCCTCACCTTGTTGTGCCAGATGAATTCCTGTGAAGATGCCACGTAAATAAGGTTTGAAATAAACTTAGACTGCTCAGGCAAGATGTTGCCTCTTGGAAGTTTGGGCGCCAAAGAAGGCGTCTCATTGTCCCTCCTTGTGAGTTCATCTGTAGGATACATTTCTAGAGCAGTAACTGGCTCTGATATCATTTAAGGACTATTTTAGTGGTGGTCCCTGGCAGGCAATTATAGCAGAGATGCAAGGGAGAGACAGTATTTTTAGGTGCAACAAGTGGAAGCAAATAAAATAAAACGAGAATAATAATGAAAAGTTAGGTTACTGGTAAACAATCTCTAGAACGTTCTTTGCTTGTAGGAGACGGAAAATAGGAGCAGACTTTATATCGGGACTATACTTCTACACGTATAAGAAGAGTAAATAAGGTATATTTAAAATTAGCTGTAAGCTAAAATATAAATTGCAAATAATCATAATCTGCAAAAGTCAAGAAGTGGGAATTATTTTTTTTTTTAGAAATATGACAGTTAAGTTACTAAATTACTTAATAAGGCATTTAACAGCCTCTGGTGACTTTGAGCGAAACACTCTGTCACAGTGTCTCTGAAAGTGAAAAGTGCAGCAGCGATGTACTTGTCCCACAATCTGGATATATCTATCATTAGCTTGCGCAAACATCGCATCAATGTCCCGTTATAGAGTTTGAATGCTCCATTTGATTGGGCATGGTAAACACTCGTACGAATGTGCTGCATTTCTAAGAGGCTACAGAAAGCCTCAAAGTACCAACTTGTAAACTGACTTCCATTGTCAGAAGTGACCTGGTCAGGGAAGCCGACCCTGGAACAAATTTCAAATAGGGCCTGAGCAATTGCTTCGGTCATGATAGAAGATAGCGGCACTGCATCTGGCTACCTTGTTGCCAAGTCGATGTATACCAGGAGGAGCTATTTCCCTGTGGACGAAGCTGGGTTAATAGGACCTAATATGTCAATAGCGACCTTGGAAAATGGCTCCATTGGGTGCGTACTTATGCCCATGGGGACTTTCAGTACAGGTGGATTGACAAACAGGGCAGGAGCCCACGTATCTGTTTACCTCGGCGTACATGTTTGGCCATGCAAAAGCCTTCTGAAGGACGTGCAAAGTTTTTGCTTTGTCTGTGTCCACTCAGATGTAAATGGTGTGCTACATACATAGCCTGGCGGCGCAATGAAGAAGGCACCACTAACTGGTTAAAGGTATGGCCATCTTTATCACATGCCTATGAAGGACTCCATTTTCAAGGGCATAAATGATATGGCCTCCTCTCACTGTAATGGTTCTTCCCTCTGTGGCCTGTTGCATCCAGCGTTTGAATTTGGGGCAGTCCAGCTGCAGTTTGGCAAAGTCTGGATGGGACTTCAGTGGCTTTAGAGGTGCATCATATGGTAAGGGAGGGGGAAACTCTCCGTGTTCCATAATACGGATACTAACTGCGGCAGACTCAATGGAGTCAGTCAGATAATCGTCCAAATTCCTGGCGTCGGACCCAGCAGTTGTTGCTGAAATGGCCTGATGTGACTTGCCCGAGGGATGTTCCAGTGAAAAATGTCCTCATGGTAGAGATCGGCCTGGGAGATAAGAGCTAGGTTCAGTACACGACCCAGCAAGACAGGGTACATATGCCCAATCAATGCCACAGCTGGTGCTTTTTGTTTGTAGTATTTTTCAATCGAGGTCAATGACACAGCAGCGTCGTATCTGAGATGTTCCTTTAGCAACCCACCCACGAATGACTTCCCAGGTGAAATCTTCATCCCTGATGAATCTCTCATCAACAAATATGACACTGGCCCCTGCGTCGAGGACTATCTCAGCTTCCACACTATTTATGGTTCCTATGCATTTTGGGATCATCTCGGGATCATCATGTTCGGTGAATTCCACATTGGCAAGTTTGTACGGTGGTTCCTCGGCATTAACCTCTATGGCCCTTTCTGGCTTTGATTCTACGGCATAGGCTGAGTGAGTGGCCAGATGGTTCTGCAGGCTATCACTGTATGAGGGAGTATGGTGGCTCTTAGAGTTTGTCTGAAAACCCTGGGAAGGTGGAGCAGGGCAATAGCCCTTACCTTCTTGAGTGTAGGTGCATGGCCGTAATAAGGCTTAGGAGTGTGAGGAGGATGAGCTGGATGATTAAAGTCCTGAGAAGGGCCCTTGTGCTTTCCATTCCTGCCATCTCCTTTCCGGTGAGAATCATGGCATTCTGCGGGGGAGATGACACTATGGTGACGAGCCTTGGGATCAGCCCCTCTTGTCCTCTGTGACAGAGTGTTTCGCTCAAAGTCACCAGAGGCTGTTAGATGCCTTATTAAATAAATTAGTAACATAACTGTTATTTTCTAACTAAAAAAATAATTCCCACTTCTTGACTTTTGCAGATTATGATTATTTGCAATTTGTATTTTAGCTTATAGCTAATTTTAAATATACTTTATTTACTCTTCTTGTACGTGCAGAAGTATAGCCCCGATATAAAGGCTGCTCCTATTTTCTGTCTGCTACGAGCCAAGAAAATTATGAGATTATTTACCAGTAACCTAACTTTTCATTATTATTCTCGTTTTATTTTATTTGCTTCCACTTGTTGCACCTAAAAATACTGTCTCTCCCTTGCATTTCTGCTATAATTGCCTGCCAGGGACCACCTAAAATAGTCCTTAAAATGATATCAGAGCCAATTACTGCTCTAGAAATGTATCCTACAGATGAACTCACCAGGAGGGACAATCTTAATTACGTGGCATCTTCACAGGAATTCATCTAGCACAACAAGGTGAGGGATAGTGTATGGTAAAGCTCGTGGGTCAAGCAAATTGGTTTATTTTCGAGAATTAGTTACATTCGTTACTGAATAAATCTTATGGGTTTTTATTCTCAGATTTCATTCCCATACACACGAAATTTTGTAGATTACCAAACTGGAATCTCACATGCCAAAGTTAATTCCTTAACCTGTAAATTACAGCTGATATAAATTGCTGAGAAGTTTCTTTTCACTGAATGTGATAAACGAAAATCTCATCCTCTGAAGACTGGTTATGAGCCCGTAAAAATCTATCTCTTTTCCTAATAAATTCTAATTTCATTTCACCCCTTTCTATCATCGTAAATAAAGTGTTTTACATCAAAAACTCGTCAATAAAGCTATTTGCTATACAAATTGCAAATATTTAAAAGATAATTTTTCCCAGTTGGCTTTGCAAATATTTCTTGTTAACCACAATTTAATGAATGCATACCGTATTTATCTTGCTAATTCTTCATATGTTGGGGATAAAGTGTTTTGAGTTATAAGTTGCAAATACCTCAAAAGGTGGTTTTGCACCCTTTTTTTTTATTGCAAACAGTTCTTGATAACCAAAAGTGAATGAATACTGTATTTATCTCTTAGATTCTTCCTTTATCCTAAATGGTGTTTTACCATATTAATTGTTAATCAGTAATAAGCATTGCAACTTTTGTGGTTACACACAATTTAAGGAATACATACAGTACTGTATTTGTCTTGCTTATTCTTCAGTTATTGTGAATAAATTGTTTTCCTTTAAAACCAGTAAAGAATTAATGGTTTTGTATGCTATTATGGTAGCATAAATATTTCTGGTTAGCTGTGAATAACCAATATATTTTCATCCAGTAGAATGACATTGGAAACTCATTATATGTGTGCTCATGCTTTCAGTTTCCCATTATAAATAGTGTGTCATTTCTGTTTCTGAAATTGCAGTGTCCTGTATTCTACTCTGCCTGTGTGACAGAGGTAATCATCGAGTTGAGGCCAAAGTCTTGGCATACGTCCGTGGTGCCGGGAAACGAAATCGTGCTCACCACCTCCGGGATTCGAGGCAGCATTTCATGAAATTTAATTAGAAAATTTTATTCAATTCTTTTAATGTCATTGCATTTCCAAAATTAAAAGAAAGTTGAATTCTGAGTTTCATTTAACCGAGTAGTGGTATACGGGTGGTGTGTTCAAGTAAAAATATCTGTCCTGTCTGTTTGTGAGCTCTTAACCGAGCTCGGTACTTTGAGTCCCCTTAGTAAAACAGAATCTTAACAACACTCTACCATCCTAAACCCCAACAAGATTGGCGCCCGAACAGGGATCCGAACAGACAGACTGATTTTATAAATTTATTTTTATTTTGCTTTTTAACATTGCACATGAAACCCGATTACCATTGGCTCGATTATTGAAATGAATGAATCTTAGGCTGCACACGAAAATTTTTGCGCTAGAAACGTTGCGGATAAGAAATTTTTCTTTATTTTCAATATTGATTTTGGTAACTAATATTTTCTTGTTTCCCATGTGGTAAACAATATTTCAGGAAATCTAAATGAGATGTGGTAACAGACTTGAGAAATTTTGCATGACGAGAAGACGTATTATTTAAAATTTCATTTATTTGCGTGATAAGATTGAGTTTTAAAGCATTCGTGTTTTATATATCCGTTAAAGGGTGATACTTGTTAGGAATTGTTTATATTTCCTTGGGATTTAGGAATTGGGAGAAAGCATATTATTTTGCTTATAATTGTGTTTTATATTCAAGCATTGACTGCTCATAGATTGGAAGAAAAATTTTGGTGTCATTTATCGAGCCTAGGCTAAGCCTTTCATGTGTTTGAGTTGTCACATGAAAATAAATTTTCTCATTACTAGTAGAAATGTGTAATCTGGCTGCCTAGTAAGCTGTTAGCTTATCGTTGGTGTATTTTGCATAGGATCTGTGCCCTTTTGGTAACACTCCAGAATTTTACTTACGACATTTTATTTGTGGGTACTGCCATATACGCGCTCATACGCAGGCACGACCGCTATACTGTACTTGTTCGTATTACTTACGACATTTTATTTGTGGGTACTGCCATATACGCGCTCATACGCAGGCACGACCACGATACTGTACTTGTTCGTATTACTTACGACATTTTATTTGTGGGTACTGCCATATACGCGCTCATACGCAGGCACGACCGCTATACTGTACTTGTTTGTACTCTCAGGCACTGGGTGCTAGTCGGTAAAATTCGTTATTGCTCATTCCTTTCATTTGCACCATAACTGCAGGTACTGCCACGTATTGCTGTTAAGCAGGCACGACTGCCATTCTGTATTACCAGTGTTTCATGCAATGTTTTGCAACATTTTGTTGCTGTTGCACTTGATTGTGTTGCTCATTCCTTTCATTTGCACAATAACCGCAGGTACTGCCACATATTGCTGTTAAGCAGGCACGACTGCCATTCTGTATTACCAGTGTTTCATGCACTGTTTTGCAACATTTTGTTGCTGTTGCACTTGATTGTGTTGCTCATTCCTTTCATTTGCACGATTACCGCAGGTACTGCCACGTATTGCTGTTAAGCAGGCACGACTGCCATTCTGTATTGCCAGTGTTTCATGCACTGTTTTGCAACATTTTGCTGCTGTTGCACTTGTTTGTATTTTGAGTCACTTTTATGGTGAGGTTTTGAGATCACTTACGTTTAAGTTTGAACTGTGGTGTTGATTTTTTTTCTCCTTGGTGTTGTGTGGTTCTATCATTTTTCTTTTCTACTACTGTATTGTAGAGATTTGTTTTTTGTGTGGTTGATTTGGCACTTCGTTACTGACTGTTTAGGAAACAAACATGGAAACCATCAAAACATTCGATGAGGAGCGTTACCTAGACATACTGATTGCTAGGGGTGAGAGATACGGTTTTTCCCCAAGACAGAAGCTCTTCGAATGGGCTCATGAGAAGATGGTTGAACGCCGAGATAAGCTGGAGAAGAGAGCAAGTGATGGGGCACAAGCACAACGTAAGGAGGCACAAGCACAACGTAAGGAGGCACAAGCACAACATGAACATGAGCTTGCGCTTGCTCGGCTTCGAGCGGGAATCCCAGACAGTAGTCCTTTATCCGGAAATAGAGATTACAGGAACGGGAAGCACAAGAGCCCCTCGCAGAACTTCAATCGTCCAGCGCCTCCTCCTCACACTCCTAAGTCTTATTACGGCCATGCACCCACACTCAAGAAGGATGACCCGGTAAGACCTAAGCCTCAGCAGTTAAGAGGCAAAGGCCATTACTCTACTCCACCTTCCCAGGGTTTTCAGCCAAACTCTAAGAGCCACCACACTCCCTCACACAGCGGTGGCCCACATAGCCGTCTGGCCACTCACTCAGCCCATGTTGTGGAAACAGGGCCAGAAAGGGCCAATGAGGATAATGCCGAGGAACCACCACACAAACTTGCCAATGTGGAATTCATCGAACATGATGATCTGGAAATGATCCCAAAATGCCTAGAAACCATAAATGGTGTGGAAGCTGAGATAGCCCTTGACACAGGGGCCAATGGCATATTTGTTGACGAGAGATTCGTCAGGGATGAAGAATTTACCAGCAAAGTCGTACATGTGCGGGTTGCTGAAGGAACACCCCAAATACGACGCTGCTGTGTCATTAACCTGGATTGCAAATACTACAAGGGAAAAGCCCCAGCTGTGGCAATGATTGGGCTTATGTACCCTGTCTTGATGGGTCGCGCACTGAACCTAGTTCCTACTTTCCAGGCCGACCTCTACCATAAGGACATTTCTAGTTATAACTTCCCTCGGGGGAAGTCACATGAAGCCATTTCAGCAGCAACTCCTGGCCTCGATGCCAAGAATTTGGACGATTCTCCGACTGACTCCGTTGAGTCTGCCGCAGTTAGTAAACGTAATGTGGAACACGGAGAGTTTACCCCCTCCTTTACCAGATGATGCACCTCTAGAGCCATTGAAGTCCCGTCCAGACTTTGCCAAATTGCAGCAAGACTGCCTCAGCCTCAAACGCTGGATGCAGCAGGCCACCGAGGGAAGGACCTTCACAGTGAGAGGAGGAGGCTAGATCACTTACGCCCTTGAAGATGGAGTACTTCGTAGGCATGTGACTAAAGATGGCCACACCTTTAAACAGTTGGTGGTGCCCGCTTCGTTGCGCCGCCAGGCTATGTATGTGGCACACCATTTACCTCTGAGTGGACACAGAGGCAAAGCAAAAACTCGGCATGTCCTTCAGAAGGCTTTTGCATGGCCAAACATGTACACCGAGGTAGACAGATATGTAGGCTCCTGCCCTGTCTGTCAATCCACCTCAACGGCACCGGTACCGAAAGTTCCCCTGGGGATAACTAAGCTCTCAATGGAGCCATTTTCCAAGGTCGCTATGGACATACTAGGTCCTATTAATCCAGCTTCGTCCACGGGGAAGCAATTCCTCCTGGTATATGTTGACCTGGCAACAAGGTACCCAGATGCAGTGCCACTGTCTTCTATCACAACTGAAGCAGTCGCTCAAGCCCTATTTGAAATGTGCTCCGGGGTTGGCTTTCCTGAGCAGGTCACTTCTGACAATGGAAGTCAGTTTACAAGTAGGCACTTTGAGGCTTTCTGTAACCTTTTAGAAATCAAGCACATTCGTACGAGTGTCTATCATGCCCAATCAAATGGAGCATGCGAACGCTATAACGGGACATTGAAGCGATGTTTCCGCAAGCTAGTGATAGATATACCTAGACAGTGGGACAAATACGTCCCTGCTGCACTTTTCTCCTTCAGAGACATGCCCCACGACACTACTGGATACTCGCCTTTCGAGCTGATTGGTCATAAGGTCAGAGGCCCAGTAGAATTCTTGGCAGAATGTTGGGATTCACCTACCATCGAAGATGAGGATAGAGACGTCCATGAGTATATTTTGAAGTTTTCCTCTCGCCTCAAAAAGGCTTGGAAAACTGCACAATTAGCCATTAAGGGTCACCAGCAGACTGCCAAGCTCCTCTTTGACAAGCGTGTGCGGCGTCGTGCCCTGACACCCGGAGATCGAGCTCTGTTACTTCTTCCAACAGATATCCGCAAGCTAATGCTACGCTGGAAAGGACCGTACACTGTGGTACACCGGGTGACCCCTGACAATTATGTGCTAAATGTTGATGGCAATAACCGGAAATACCACATTAACCAGCTGAAGCTTTATTGTGAGGACCCGGAGGCCCACAGGGATCCTGCGCTGGTGCTCCCAGCAACCCCTATAGATGCCCCCAGGATCAACAGAACCTCCGAGGCTGCAGCAACACAGGTGCTCTATTATAGCCACCCCTTACTTCCTATATTGGAATACTCCACCCTTGCAGTGGAGACAGAATTTCGGGAGTGGAGTTTTTCGGAAGGAGCCCCTCTGGCCACAGCCACCGCCCTCGCAATTGAAGACATAAGCTTAGCTTTTGATGATGGTAAGGATCCTGCCATTCCCACACACCGAAAAAAAAGTGTGAGTAATTGTATTATTAACCCCAGACTGCAACCGAGTCAACGGGAACAGCTGAACAAGCTATTAGAGGACTATGAGAACGTCTTCAATGACCTCCCAGGCATTACCACTACCCTTGAGCATCATGTCAGATTGACTGACCCAGAGCCATTTCGGCATTCCTATGGTCTTCCCCACCAGCTGTCCTTACGGCTGAAGGAAGATCTTGACACTTGGGTCCGCCTCGGAATAGTTGAAAAGAGCATTTCGCCTTGGTGTTCGCCGTTACTGACAGTGCGTAAGCGAGATGGCAGTCACAGGTTCTGCCTTGACTGTCGTAAGCTTAACTCCCGTACCAACTTTGATGGAGAGCCCATTGCTGACGCCGAGCATATTTTCTCGTTGCTTTCTCAAGCCCGTTACCTGTCCAAGTTGGATTTGGCCAGTGGATTTTGGCAAGTCCCGTTGAGTGAGACTACCAAGCCTCTTACAGCTTTTTCCACAAGATATGGTCTATACCAGTTCAGGGTCATGCCTTTTGGTATGGTAAATGCCCCTGGCTGCTTCAGCAGACTCATGAGGATAGTACTACAAGATCTTGACAATGTTTCGTGCTTTATAGACGACATCCTGGTGCATTCTCCGCAGAGTTCTCACTCGTCTGAACCAGCATGGACTTCATTTAAAGCCTTCTAAATGTGAGATTGGTTTCACACAATTACAGTATCTCGGCCACGTGGTTGGAGAAGGAGTTATGTCCCCTTTACATGACAGGGTACAAGCTATTAAGGATATGGAAAAACCAGCTACTGTCACTCAACTGAGATCATTCCTGGGTAGTGTCGGCTACTACCAACGGTTCATTCCATACTTTAATACTATCACTGCCCCTTTGCAGCAAATGACCTCCTCGAAGCAAAGTAAATCCTCCCCTGTCCAATGGACAGATGAAGCGGGGAGAGCATTTTTCAAGCTCCGAGAAGCATTGGCGGGTGAGCCAGTATTACAACCTGGTAAACCCTGATTTTCCATTTATCTTGCAGACCGACGCCTCAGACGAAGGCCTGGGTGCCGTGGTCTTGCAAGCCCGATCAGACAACTCAGCAGAAGTAGCTCCAGTGCGATATGCAAGCCGCAGGCTTCGCCCTGCAGAGCGAAATTACTCCACCGTGGAGAAGGAAGCTCTCGCTGCATATTGGGCCATAAAGAAATTTGAAGTCCATCTGTATGGCAAACATTTTACACTGAGAACCGACCACCGACCTCTCCTATATTTACAGACTGCAGACAAGCTAAATCCTCGTCTGAAAAGGTGGGCACTTTACCTGAATCTTTTCAAATTCACTGCCCAACATGTTCATGGCAAGGACAATGACCTTGCTGATCTACTAAGTCGACGGTCGTTACCCTCAAATGAGGAAGCTGGTGCTGTTAGCCTAAATTTGACTAGTTGGTAAAGATTACTTCTCTAATATGTTGTTTATTTTTTATGTTTATCTTTTATGTCTTTAATACTGTACTGTACTTGTTTATTTTAGCGTACAAACGTTACTCCTAATGGAAGACGAAAAAGATGAAGAATAATTTTTTGATTGTAGTTTTATATTTCCCTTTGTGGGACTTTGAAAGCCAGAACATGGCAGAAATGTTTTGGTTTAGTGTTGAATAGCTGAAACTGTTTTAAATCCGGTCGGTAATGTTAATGACGATGTTGTTCAAATTTTTAATTTGCGTATTCTGTATTTTTTTTGTATATTATATTATTGCCTTCTTGCATGTGAAACATTCATAAACTTAAATATTGATACTCACTGATATCTAATTGTGATTTAATTTTCTTGAAATTTGAATTTGATCACATTTCTTTTATGTTTTGCATGTCATTTAATGTTTTGTTTACAAGACTTGTTTACTTTTACTAATAGTATGATATGTTCCAGTGGTGGATCCCATTCTTATTGTTCATTTGTTCTTTTCCATGAGAAGGATATCTCATCCCTCATAATAACACTGAAGTCACCGTAACTTCCTCTGTTCTTTTTTCGCCTTCTGTAGTAGAATTTTGCTAAATCAATATTCTCTAGAAAGGGCCTTTGTGACAGAGTGTTTCGCTCAAAGTCACCAGAGGCTGTTAGATGCCTTATTAAATAAATTAGTAACATAACTGTTATTTTCTAACTAAAAAAATAATTCCCACTTCTTGACTTTTGCAAATTATGATTATTTGCAATTTGTATTTTAGCTTATAGCTAATTTTAAATATACCTTATTTACTCTTCTTGTACGTGTAGAAGTATAGCCCCGATATAAAGGCTGCTCCTATTTTCTGTCTGCTACGAGCCAAGAAAATTATGAGATATTAAAACCAGTAACCTAACTTTTCATTATTATTCTCGTTTTATTTTATTTGCTTCCACTTGTTGCACCTAAAAATACTGTCTCTCCCTTGCATCTCTGCTATAATTGCCTGCCAGGGACCACCACTAAAATAGTCCTTAAAATGATATCAGAGCCAATTACTGCTCTAGAAATGTATCCTACAGATGAACTCACCAGGAGGGACAATGAGACGCTCTTTTTTGGCGCCGAGACTGCCCAGAGGCAACATCTCGCCTGGGCAGTCTAAGTTTATTTCAAATCTTAATTACGTGGCATCTTCACAGGAATTCATCTAGCACAACAAGGTGAGGGATAGTGTATGGTAAAGCTCGTGGGTCAAGCAAATTGGTTTATTTTCGAGAATTAGTTACATTCGTTACTGGATAAATCTTATGGATTTTTATTCTCAGATTTCATTCCCATACACACGAAATTTTGTAGATTACCAAACTGGAATCTCACATGCCAAAGTTAATTCCTTAACCTGTAAATTACAGCTGATATATATTGCTGAGAAGTTTCTTTTCACTGAATGTGATAAACGAAAATCTCATCCTCTGAAGACTGGTTATGAGCCCGTATAAATCTATCTCTTTTCCTAATAAATTCTAATTTCATTTCACCCCTTTCTATCATCGTAAATAAAGTGTTTTACGTAAAAAACTCGTCAATAAAGCTATTTGCTATACAAATTGCAAATATTTAAAAGGTAATTTTTCCCTGTTGGCTTTGCAAATATTTCTTGTTAACCACAATTTAATGAATGCATACCGTATTTATCTTGCTAATTCTTCATATGTTGGGGATAAAGTGTTTTGAGTTATAAGTTGCAAATACCTCAAAAGGTGGCTTTGCACCCTTTTTTTTATTGCAAACAGTTCTTGATAACCAAAAGTGAATGAATACTGTATTTATCTCTTAGATTCTTCCTTTAGCCTAAATGGTGTTTTACCATATTAATTGTTAATCAGTAATAAGCATTGCAACTTTTGTGGTTACACACAATTTAAGGAATACATACAGTACTGTATTTGTCTTGCTTATTCTTCAGTTATTGTGAATAAATTGTTTTCCTTTAAAACCAGTAAAGAATTAATGGTTTTGTATGCTATTTTGGTAGCATAAATATTTCTGGTTAGCTGTGAATAACCAATATATTTTCATCCAGTAGAATGACATTGGAAACTCATTATATGTGTGCTCATGCTTTCAGTTTCCCATTATAAATAGTGTGTCATTTCTGTTTCTGAAATTGCAGTGTCCTGTATTCTACTCTGCCTGTGTGACAGAGGTAATCGTCGAGTTGAGGCCAAAGTCTTGGCATACGTCCGTGGTGCCGGGAAACGAAATCGTGCTCACCACCTCCGGGATTCCAGGCAACATTTCATAAAATTTAATTTGAGAAATTTAATTCAATTCTTTTGATGTCATTGCATTTCCAAAATTAAAAGAAAGTTGAATTCTGAGTTTCATTTAACCGACTAATGGTAATAGAGATGGGGTGTTCAAGTACAAATATCTGTCCTGTCTGTTTGTGAGCTCTTAACCGAGCTCGGTACTTTGAGTCCCCTTAGTAAAACAGAATCTTAACAACACTCTAGCATCCTAAACCCCAACACCCTCATAAGGTCACAGAGACATGCTCCAGGCTGGTTGTACTGGAGGTATTCATCCATGGTGGCTAAACTTTTCTTGAAGTTGATCTCATCCTTAACATGGGTCCTTACATATGCAACAACATCCATAGGGAGGTGACAGTCTGAGAACGAGCATTGGGATCGGCCATTCCTGTCCTCATAGGTTACAGACACGTACTTCAGGCTGGTTGTGCTGGAGGTAATCATCCACAGCGGCTGCTCGAAGTTGATATCATCCTTAAGCTAGGTCCTTACATATGCAACAACATCTGTAGGGAGGTCATTGGCAATTGAGTCAAACATGAAGAATGGATACCACTTCTCATGAGGACACTTTGCAATTCACAACCAATCATTAAAGAGGCGAGCCTTGCATTTGCCAATGGCACTACAGTTCTCCTCCTTCAATGGGAAAGCGGAGACAAACCTAGCACGACACTCAGCTGGTGAAAAGTTCTGTGAGGCAAGGAGCGTTCGTTTAATTTTCTCATAGTCCTTCAGTTGCCCGTAGTTAAATTCATTGACCAGGGAGAGCAGACGGGGTGGCTTGGAGGCGAGTAGCCAATGAGTCCTCTAAGTATCAGTGCAAACGGTAGCGGTGGCAAGACTTTCGAAAGAGTGGATGTAAGTATCGAGCCATTTCTTGCTGTCGTCCTCGTATGTCCATATTGGGGGGGGCCTCTCACAACGCTGGTCCCCATTTCTGAGTGAAACACCACTTTCAGGGATTCCAGCTTTAATCTGAGCTAGCGCAAGCTTAAGTTCTCGTTGGGCTTTCTTGCTTTCTCGTTTCACTTTTGCCTGCTCCTGCTTGGGTGCTTTACTCTCTAGCTTAGCTTGGTGTGCAGCCAACTTTCCAAGAGCCCACTCAAGGAGTTTCTTTCCGGACATGCCGTATTGCTCACCCAAAAGAAACATTGTGTCAAGGTAGCTGTCCTCACTGAATGTTTCAATGTTTCCTGTGACTGCCTGGTTTCCATGGTGGTTTCCTGTGACTGCCCAGCAGCCATGGAGGTTTCCTGTGACTACCTGGTAGCCATGGTGGTGTCCTGTGAATGCCTGGTAGCCATGGTGGTTTCCTGTGACTGCCCAGTAGCCATGGTGGTTTCCTGAACAGTCAATAATGAAATGCCAAAACAAATCAGCCACAAATACAAAATCCTACAATAGTAAAAAAAATTTAAAGAACCACACAACACCAAGGAGAGAAAAAAATATTCAACACCACAGTTCAAACTTAAATGTAACGGTTATCCCAAAACCTCACTAGGAAAGTGACTCTAAATACAATCAAGGGCAACAGCAGCAAAATGTTGCAAAACAGTGCATAAAACACTGGTAATACAGGATGGCAGTTGTGCATGCTTAACAGCAATATGCAGCAATACCTGCGGTTATGGTGCAAATGAAAGGAATGAGCAACAACGAATTTTACAGACAAGCACCTAGTGCAAGAGAATACAAACAAATATTGTATAGCGGTCATGCTTGCGTATTAGTGAGTATATAACAGTACCCACAAGTAAAATGTCGCAAGTAAAATTCTGGAGTGTAACCAGAAGAGCACAATCCTATGCAAAATCCACCAAAGATAAGCTAATGGCTTACAAAGCAGCCAAATTGCGCATGTGTCTACTAATAATGAGAAAATTAATTTTTGAGTGACAACTCAGACACATGAAGGGCTTAGCCTAGGCTCAACAAACGACGACAAAGTTTTTCTTCCCAAGCTATGAGCAGTCAATGCTTGAATATAAAACTAAATTATAAGCAAAATACCTAATATGCTCACTCCCAATTTCTAAACCAAAAAGAAATATAAACAATTCTTAACAAATATCACCCTCTAACAGATATATGAAACACTAATGCTTTAACACTTGATCTTATCACGTAAATAAATGAAATCTTAAATAACATATATTCTCGTCATGCAAAATTTTTTATTTTTGTTACCACATAATCTCATGCAGATTTCCTGAAAGTTTGTTTACCACATAGTTAAAAAGGAAAATATAAGTTACCGTAATTAATTTTGAGAAGAAAAAACAAATTTCTGATACACGTCCCTAGTGATAAAATTTTTGTGCACGGCCTAAGATTCATTCATTTCAATAATTCGAGCCAATGATAATCGGGTTTCATGTGCAATGTTAAAAAGCAAAATAAAAAAAAATAAAAGTAAGTTTGTCTGTTCTGGTCCTTGTTCAGGCGCCAATTTTGTGTTGTGGGGAGGTTGTTAAGTTTCTGTTTTACAAAGGGGACTCAAAGTACTGAACTCGGTTAAGAGCTCACAAAGAGACAGGACAGATATTACTGCACATGAACACCCCACCCGGACTACCACTACCCGGTTAAATGAAACTCAGAATTCAACTTTCTTTTAATTTTTAAAATGCAATGACACATTAAAAATAAAAAAAAATTGGAAAGCTGGAACAAATTTAACATTTAAATTTATGGAATACTGCCTCGAATTCTGGAGGTGGTGAGCACAATTTCGAGTCCTGGCACCACAGACAGATGCCAAGACTCAACTCGATGATCACTTCTGTCACACAGGCAGAGTAGAATGGAGGACACTGCAGTTGCAGAAACAGAAATGACACACCGTAAATAATGGGAAAACCAAAGGCACGAGCACACAAATAATGAGTTTCCAGTATTCTTCTTCTGGATGAAAATATATTGGTTATTCACCGCTAACCAGAAATATTTACGCTAACGTAAGAGCATACAAAACCATTAATTATTTCCTGGTATTAGCGTAAAACAATTTATTGACAATGAATGGAGAATAAGCGAGACAAATACAGTATGTATTCCTTAAGTTCTGGGCAACCACAAAAGCTTGCAATGCCAATTGAGCAAAATTAATGATTAATTATTATAATTTATATGGTAAAAACACTTTATTTACAATAAAGGGAGAATCTACGAGATAAACACAGTATCATTCAATATTGGTTAGCAAGAAATATTTGCAATGCAAAAAGGGCAAAACCACCTTTTGAAGCATTTACAACATAAAACTCAAAATACTTTATCCCCAATATATGAAGATTCAGCAAGATAAATACAGTACGTATTCTTTAAATTGTGGTTAACAAGAAACATTTGCAAAGCCATCAGGGTAAAATTACTTATTAATTATTTGCCGTTTATAGTATATAACACTTTATTTAAATGATTAATTATTTGCAATTTCTTCTTCTTTGTCTACATCTTTTCCCACTTTTATGTGGGGTCGCTGTTTCTGGCCAGTTTTCTCCATATGTTCCTGTCCCATACCTCATCACCCAACAAACCTTTAGACCTAAGGTCTTCATTGATGCAATGCATCCACCTACGCTTTGGTCTCCCTCTCCTTCTCCTACCCTGTATATCCATTTCCATCACCCTCCTCCCAACATACTGTTCATCCCTCCTAACGACATGACCATACCACCTTAATCTACTTTCTCGTATCTTATCTGATATTTCTCTAACTTTTGAGGTACCTCTAATTACCTCGTTTCTGATCTTATCGTTTCTTGTCACCCCACACATCCATCTCAACATCCTCATCTCTGCCACATCCAGTTTTTTTCTCTTGTGTCTTCATACATCATCGCAGGTCTCACAACTGTCTTATGCACTTTGCCCCTCAACTTAATCCCTATTCTCCTGTTGCACAGCACCCCAGACACTTTCTTCCAGTTCTTCCATTCCGCTTGAATTCTGTGGGTTATTTCTGACTCTAGGGCACCATCCTCTTCTACTGTTGATCCCAAATACTTGAACTTTTCAACTCTTTTCAACACCTCCCCCTGCAAATTGACCTCCCCATCCTCATCATCTCTCAACCTCAAGTACCCTGTCTTCTTCCTGCTGATACTCAGTCCTCTATCCTCCATCACTCTTCTCCACTCCTCAAGCTTCTCCTCCACTACCTCTCGTCTGTTGCTACACAGTACGATTTCATCTGTAAAAAGCATACACCATGGAGACTGATCTCTAATACCCTGGGTTACTACATCCATGACCAGATCAAATAGATATGGGCTCAAAGCAGGCCCTTGATGCAGACCAACATTTACTGAGAGACAAGCCCACACTCCTCTTAACATTTGCCTCTGCCCTATCATACATATCTTGGATGATTCTTACATATTTCTCGGGAACTCCCTTTTCTTTAATACACCTCCACACCTCTTGATGTGGTACTCGATCATATGCCTTTCCAGGTCAATAAAGACCATATGCATTCATTTCTGTTTCTCACGGTGCTTTTCCATCATTTGTCTCAAGGCAAATATGGCATCCACTGTCCCTCTTCCAGGCATGCAGCAAAACTGTTCATCCCCAATTGTCGTTACCTCTCTGAGTCTCTTCTCCATGATCTTCTACCATATCTTCATAGTATGACTAAACAACTTTATACCTCTATAGTTTCCACACTCCTGAATGTCTCCCTTCCCTTTATAGATTGGGAAGATTAGGCTTCCTCTCCACTCCTCTGGCATCTTTTCCTGACTAAAGATCTTTTGCATTAAGTCCCACAAGATATCTATGCCTTCCTCTCCAAGACTTTTCCATACCTCCACTGGCATCTGCTTCATTTGGAAGTCCATCTTCATATACTGCTGTTGGGTTCTCTTCATTTAGTAATCCTTCAAAATAAGTTTCCCATCTGCTTTTTATTTCATCCTCTTCTGGTGTTTCCAGCACTTCATAGACTTCAATCAATGTCTCTGCCTTTGCTTTTGCTACTGCTTTCCGTGCCTCCTTCTTTGCCTGCTTGTACTCTTATTTATCTGTGATAGAGTGTTTCGCTCAAAGTCACCAGAGGCTGTTAGATGCCTTATTAATTAATTTAGTAACTTAACTGTTATTTTCTAACTAAAAAAATTAATTCCCACTTCTTGACTGTTGCAAATTATGATTATTTGCAATTTATATTTTAGCTTATAGCTAATTTTAAATATACCTTATTTACTCTTCTTGTACGTGTAGAAGTATAGCCCCGATTTAAAGGCTGCTCCTATTTTTCGTCTGCTACGAGCCAAGAACATTCTGGAGATTGTTTACCAGTAACCTAACTTTTCATTTTTATTCTCGTTTTATTTTATTTGCTTCCACTTGTTGCACCTAAAAATACTGTCTCTCCCTTGCATCTCTGCTATAAAATGCCTGTCAGGGACCACCACTAAAATAGTCCTTAAATTATATCAGAGCCAGTTACTGCTCTAGAAAATGTATCCTACAGATGAACTCACCAGGAGGGACAATGAGATGCCCTCTTTTGGCGCTGAAACTTCGAAGAGGCAACATCTCGCCTGAGCAGTCTAAGTTTATTTCAAACCTTATTTACGTGGCATCTTCACAGGAATTCATCTAGCACAACAAGGTGAGGGATTGTGTATGGTAAAGCTCGTGGGTCAAGTAAATTGGTTTATTTTCGAGAATTAGTTACATTCGTTACTGGCTAAATCTTATGGATTTTTATTCTCAGATTCCATTCCCATACACACGGAATTTTGTAGATTACCAAACTGGAATCTCACATGCCAAAGTTAATTCCTTAACCTGTAAATTACAGCTGATATACATTGCTAAGAAGTTTCTTTTCATTGAATGTGATAAACGAAATTCTCATCCTCTGAAGACTGGTTATGAGCCCGTAAAAATCTATCTCTTTTCCTAATAAATTCTAATTTCATTTCACCTCTTTCTATCATCGTAAATAAAGTGTTTTACGTCAAAAACTCGTCAATAAAGCTATTTGCTATATATATTGCAAATAATTAAAAGGCAATTTTACCCTGTTGGCTTTGCAAATATTTCCTCTTAACCACAATTTAATGAATGCATACAGTATGTATCTTGCTAATTCTTCATATGTTGGGGATAAAGTGTTTTGAGTTATAAGTTGCAAATACCTCAAAAGGTGGTTTTGCACCCTTTTTTTTCATTGCAAAGTTCTTGATAACCAAAAGTGAATGAATACTGTATTTATCTCGTAGATTCTTCCTTTACCCTAAATAGAGTGTTTTACCATATTAATTGTAAATCAGTAATAAGCATTGCAACTTTTGTGGTTACACACAATTTAAGGAATACATACAGTTCTGTATTTGTCTTGCTTATTCTTCATTTATTGTGAATAAATTGTTTTCCTTTAAAACCAGTAAAGAATTAATGGTTTTGTATGCTATTATGGTAGCATAAATATTTCTGGTTAGCTGTGAATAACCAATATATTTGTATCCAGTAGAATGACATTGGAAACTCATTATATGTGTGCTCATGCTTTCAATTTCCCATTATAAACAGTGTGTCATTTCTGTTTCTGAAATTGCAGTGTCCTGTATTCTACTCTGCCTGTGTGACATAGGTAATCAGCGAGTTGAGGCCAAAGTCTTGGCATACGTCCGTGGTGCCGGGAAACGAAATCGTGCTCACCACCTCCGGGATTCAAGGCAGCATTTCAAAAAATTTAATTTGAGAAATTTAATTCAATTCTTTTAATGTCATTGCATTTCCAAAATTAAAAGAAAGTTGAATTCTGAGTTTCATTTAACCGACTAATGGTAATAGAGATGGGGTGTTCAAGTACAAATATCTGTCCTGTCTGTTTGTGAGCTCTTAACCGAGCTCGGTACTTTGAGTCCCCTTAGGAAAACAGAATCTTAACAACACTCTAGCATCCTAAACCCCAACAAGATTGGCGCCCGAACAGGGACCCGAACAGACAGACTGATTTTATAAATTTATTTTTATTTTGCTTTTTAACATTGCACATGAAACCCAATTACCATTGGCTCGATTATTGAAATGAATGAATCATAGGCTGCACACGAAAATTTTCGCGCTAGAGAAATTGCGAATTAGACATTTTTTTCATTTTCAGTATTAATTATGGTAACTAATATTTTCTTGTTTCCCATGTGGTAAACAATATTTCAGGAAATCTACATGAGATTATGTGGTAACAGACTTAAGAAATTTTGCATGACGAGAAGACGTGTTATATAAAATTTCATTTATTTGCGTGATAAGATTCAGTTTTAAAGCATTCGTGTTTTATATATCCGTTAAAGGGTGATACTTGTTAGGATTTGTTTATATTTCCTTGGGATTTAGGAATTGGGAGAAAGCATATTAAGTATTTTTGCTTATAATTGTGTTTTATATTCAAGCATTGACTGCTCATAGATTGGAAGAAAAATTTTGGTGTCATTTATCGAGCCTAGGCTAAGCCTTTCATGTGTCTGAGTTGTCACTTGAAAATAAATTTTCTCATTACTAGTAGAAATGTGTAATCTGGCTGCCTAGTAAGCTGTTAGCTTATCGTTGGTGCATTTTGCATAGGATCTGTGCCCTTTTGGTAACACTCCAGAATTTTACTTACGACATTTTATTTGTGGGTACTGCCATATACGCGCTCATACGCAGGCACGACCGCTATACTGTACTTGTTTGTACTCTCAGGCACTGGGTGCTAGTCGGTAAAATTCGTTGTTGCTCATTCCTTTCATTTGCACCATAACTGCAGGTACTGCCACGTATTGCTGTTAAGCAGGCACGACTGCCATTCTGTATTACCAGTGTTTCATGCACTGTTTTGCAACATTTTATTGCTGTTGCACTTGATTGTGTTGGTCATTCCTTTCATTTGCACAATAACCGCAGCTACTGCCACGTATTGCTGTTAAGCAGGCACGACTGCCGTTCTGTATTGCTAGTGCTTCATGCACTGTTTTGCAACATTTTGCTGCTGTTGCACTTGATTGTATTTTGAGTCACTTTTATGGTGAGTTTGAACTGTGGTGTTGAATTTTTTTTCTCTCCTTGGTGTTGTGTGGTTCTTTCATTTTTTTTTTCTACTACTGTATTGTAGAGATTTGTTTTTTTTGTGGTTGTTTTGGCACTTCGTTATTGACTGTTTATGAATCAAACATGGAAACCGTCAAAACATTTGATGAGGAGCGTTACCTAGACATAATGATTGCTAGGAGTGAGAGATACTGTTTTTCCCCAAGACAGAAGCTCTTCGAATGGGCTCATGAGAAGATGGTTGAGCGCCGAGATAAGCTGGAGAAGAGAGTAAGTGATGAGGCACAAGCACAACGTGATGAGGCACAAGCACAACGTGAGGAGGCACAAGCACAACGTGAACATGAGCTTGCGCTTGCTCGGCTTCGAGCGGGAATCCCAGACAGTAGTCCTTTATCCGGAAATAGAGATTACAGGAACGGGAAGCACAAGAGCCCCTCGCAGAACTACAATCGTCCAGCTCCTCCTCCTCACACTCCTAAACCTTATTACGGCCATGCACCCACACTGAAGAAGGATGACCCGGTAAGACCTAAGCCTCAGCAGTTAAGAGGCAAAGGCCATTACTCTGCTCCACCTTCCCAGGGTTTTCAGCCAAACTCTAAGAGCCACCACGCTCCCTCACACAGCGGCGGCCCACATAGCCATCTGGCCACTCACTCAGCCCATGTTGTGGAAACAGGGCCAGAAAGGGCCAATGAGGAAAATGCCGAGGAACCACCACACAAACTTGCCAATGTGGAATTCATCGAACATGATGATCTGGAAATGATCCCAAAATGCTTAGAAACCATAAATGGTGTGGAGGCTGAGATACCCCTTGACACTGGGGCCAATGGCATATTTGTTGATGAGAGATATGTCAGGGATGAAGATTTTACCAGCAAAGTCGTTCGTGTACGGGTTGCTGAAGGAACACCCCAAATACGACGCTGCTGTGTCATTAACCTGGATTGCAAATACTACAAGGGAAAATCCCCAGCTGTGGCAATGATTGAGCTTATCTACCCTGTCTTCATGGGTCGTGCACTGAACCTAGTTCCTACTTTCCAGGCTGACCTCTACCATAAGGACATTTCTCGTTATAACTTCCCTCGGGGAAAGTCACATGAAGCCATTTCAGCAGCAACTCCTGGCCTCGATGCCAAGAATATGGACGATTCTTCGACTGACTCCGTTGAGTCTGCCGCAGTTAGTAAACGTAATGTGGAACACGAAGAGTTTACCCCTCCTTTACCAGATGATGCACCTCTAGAGCCATTGAAGTCCCGTCCAGACTTTGCCAAATTGCAACAAGACTGCCCCAGCCTCAAACGCTGGATGCAGCAGGCCACCAAGAGAAGGACCTTCACGGTGAGAGGAGGAGGTCAGATCACTTACGTCCTTGAAGATGGAGTACTTCGTAGGCATGTGACTAAAGATGGCCACACCTTTAAACAGTTGGTGGTGCCCGCTTTGTTGCGCCGCCAGGCTATGTATGTGGCACACCATTTACCTCTGAGTGGACACAGAGGCAAAGCAAAGACTCGGCACATCCTTCAGAAGGCTTTCACATGGCCAAACATGTACACCGAGGTAGACAGATATGTAGGCTCCTGCCCTGTCGGTCAATGCACCTCAACGGCACCGGTACCAAAAGTTCCCATGGGGATAACTAAGCTCTCAATGGAGCTATTTTCCAAGGTCGCTATTGACATACTAGGTCCTATTAATCCAGCTTCGTCTATGGGGAAACAGTTCCTCCTGGTATATGTCGACCTGGCAACAAGGTACCCAGATGCAGTGCCACTGTTTTCTATCACAACTGAAGCAGTCGCTCATGCCCTATTTGAGTTCTGCTCCAGGGTTGGCTTTCCTGAGCAGGTCACTTCTGACCATGGAAGTCAGTTTACAAGTAGGCACTTTGAGGCTTTCTGTAACCTATTATAAATCAAGCACATTCGTACCAGTGTCTATCATGCCCAATCAAATGGAGCATGCGAACGCTATAACGGGACATTGAAGCCATGTTTGCGCAAGCTAGTGATAGATATACCTAGGCAGTGGGACAAGTACGTCCCTGCTGCACTTTTCTCCTTCAGATACACGCCCCACGACACTACTGGATATTCGCCTTTCGAGCTGATTTATGGTCATAAGGTCAGAGGCCCAGTAGAATTCTTGGCAGAATGTTGGGATTTACCTACCATCGAAGATGACGATATGGACGTTCATGAGTATATTTTGAAGTTTTCGTCTCACCTCAAAAAGGCTTGGAAAACTGCACAATTAGCCATTAAGGGTCACCAGCAGACTGCCAAGCTCCTCTTTGACAAGCGTGCGCGGCGTCGTGCCCTGACACCCGGATATCGAGCTCTGTTACTTCTTCCAACAGATACCCGCAAGCTAATGCTACGCTGGAAAGGACCGTACACTGTGGTACACCGGGTGACCCCCGACAATTATGTGCTAAATGTTGATGGCAATAACCAGAAATACCACATTAACCAGCTGAAGCTTTATTGTGAGGACCCGGAGGCCCACAGGGATCCTGGGCTGGCACTCTCAGCAACCTCTATAGATGCCCCCAGCATCAACAGAACCTCCGAGGCTGCAGCAACACAGGTGCTCCATTATAGCCACACCTTACTTCCTATATTGTAATACTCCACCCTTGCAGTGGAGACAGACTTACAGGAGTGGAGTTTTTTTGAAGAAGCCCCTCTGGCCGCAGCCACCACCCTTGCAATTGAAGACATAAGCTTAGCTTTTGATGATGGTAAGGATCCTGCCATTCCCACACACCGAAAAGAAAGTGTGAGTAATTGCATTATTAACTCCAGACTGCAACCGAGTCAACGGGAACAGCTGAACAAGCTATTAGAGGACTATGAAAACGTCTTCAACGACCTCCCAGGCATTACCACTACCCTTGAGCATCATGTCAGATTGACTGACCCAGAGCCATTTCAGCATTCCTATGGTCTTCCCCACCAGCTGTCCTTACGGCTGAAGGAAGATCTTGACACTTGGGTCCGCCTCGGAATAGTTGAAAAGAGCATTTCGCCTTGGTGTTCGCCGTTACTGGCAGTGCGTAAGCGAGATGGCAGTCATAGGTTCTGCCTTGACTGTCGTAAGCTTAACTCCCGTACCATCTTTGATGGAGAGCCCATTGCTGACGTCGAGCATATTTTCTCGTTGCTTTCCCAAGCCCGTTACCTGTCCAAGTTGGATTTGGCCAGTGGATTTTGGCAAGTCCCGTTGAGCGAGACTACCAAGCCTCTTACAGCTTTTTCCACAAGATATGGTCTAAACCAGTTCAGGGTCATGCCTTTTGGTATGATAAATGCCCGTGGCTGCTTCAGCAGACTCATGAGGATAGTACTGCAGGATCTCGACAATGTTTCGTGTTTTATAGACGACATCCTGGTGCATTCTCATGATTGTTCATCGCACCTCGAGACTCTCCGCAGTGTTCTCACTCGTCTGAACCAGCATGGACTTCATTTAAAGCTTTCCAAATGTGAGATTGGTTTCACACAATTACAGTATCTCGGCCACGTGGTTGGAGAAGGAGTTATGTCCCCTTTACATGACCGGGTACAAGCTATTAAGGATATGGAGAAACCTGCTACTGTCACTCAACTGAGATCATTCCTGGGTAGTGTCGGCTACTACCAACGGTTCATTCCACACTTTGATACTATCACTGCCCCTTTGCAGCAAATGACCTCCTCAAAGCAAAGTAAAACCTCCCCTGTCCAATGGACAGATGAAGCGGAGAGAGCATTTTTCAAGCTCTGAGAAGCATTGGCGGGCTAGCCAGTATTACAACTGGTGAACCCTGATTTTCCATTTATCTTGCAGACCGACGCCTCAGACGAAGGCCTGGGTGCCGTGCTCTTTCAAGCCCGATCAGACAACTCAGCAGAAGTAGCTCCAGTGCGATATGCAAGCCGCAGGCTTCGCCCTGCAGAGCGAAATTACTCCACCGTGGAGAAGGAAGCTCTAGCTGCATATTGGGCCATAAAGAATTTGAAGTCCATCTGTATGGCCAACATTTTACACTGAGAACCAACCACCGACCTCTCCTATATTTACAGACTGCAGATAAGCTAAATCCTCGTCTGAAAAGGTGGGCACTTTGCCTGAATCTTTTCAAATTCACTGCCCAACATGTTCATGGCAAGGACAATGACCTTGCTGATCTAGTAAGACGACGGTCATTACCCTCAAATGAGGAAGCTGGTGCTGTTAGCCTAAATTTGACTAGTCAGTCAAGATTACTTCTCTGATGTGTTGTTTATTTTTTATGTTTATCTTTTATGTCTTTAATACTGTACTGTACTTGTTTATTTTAGCGTACAAACGTTATTCCTAATGGAAGACGAAAAAGATGAAGAATAATTTTGGATCGTAGTTTTATATGTCCCTTTGTGGGACTTTGAAAGCCAGAACATGGCGGAAACATTTTAGTTTAGTGTTGAATAGCTGAAACTGTTTTAAATCCAGTCGCCAATGTTAATGACGACGTGGTTCATATTTTACATTTGCGTATGCTGTATTTTTTTTGTATATTATATTATTGCCTTCTTGCATGTGAAGCATTCATAAACTTAAATATTGATATTCACTTATATCTAATTGTGATTTAATTTTCTTGAAATTTGAATTTGATCACATTTCTTTTATGTTTTGCATGTCAATTAATGTTTTGTTTACAAGACTTGTTCACTTTTCCTAATAGTATGATATATTCCAGAGGTGGATCCCATTCTTATTGTTCATTTGTTCCTTTCCATGAGAAGGATATCTCATCCCTCATAATAACACTGAAGTCACCGTAACTTCCTCTGTTCTTTTTTCGCCTTCTGTAGTAGAATTTTGCTAAATCAATATTCTCTAGAAAGGGCCTTTGTGACAGAGTGTTTTGCTCAAAGTCACCAGAGGCTGTTAGATGCCTTATTAATTAATTTAGTAACTTAGCTGTTATTTTCTAACTAAAAAAATTAATTCCCACTTCTTGACTTTTGCAAATTATGATTATTTGCAATTTATATTTTAGCTTATAGCTAATTTTAAATATGCCTTATTTACTCTTCTTGTATGTGTAGAAGCATAGCCCCGATTTAAAGGCTGCTCCTATTTTTCATCTGCTACGAGCCAAGAACATTCTGGAGATTGTTTACCAGTAACCTAACTTTTCATTATTATTCTCGTTTTATTTTACTTGCTTCCACTTGTTGCACCTAAAAATACTGTCTCTCCCTTGCATCTCTGCTATAAATGCCTGCCAGGGACCACCACTAAAATAGTCCTTAAATTATATCAGAGCCAGTTACTGCTCTAGAAAATGTATCCTACAGATGAACTCACCAGGAGGGACAATGAGACGCCCTCTTTTGGCGCTGAAACTTCGAAGAGGCAACATCTCGCCTGAGCAGTCTAAGTTTATTTCAAACCTTATTTACGTGGCATCTTCACAGGAATTCATCAAGCACAACAAGGTGAGGGATAGTGTATGGTAAAGCTCGTGGGTCAAGCAAATTGGTTTATTTTCGAGAATTAGGTACATTCGTTACTGGCTAAATCTTACGGATTTTTATTCTCAGATTCCATTCCCATACACACGGAATTTTGTAGATTGCCAAACTGGAATCTCACATGCCAAAGTTAATTCCTTAACCTGTAAATTACAGCTGATATACATTGCTAAGAAGTTTCTTTTCATTGAATGTGATAAACGAAAATCTCATCCTCTGAAGACTGGTTATGAGCCCGTAAAAATCTATCTCTTTTCGTAATAAATTCTAATTTCATTTCACCTCTTTCTATCATCGTATATAAAGTGTTTTACGTCAAAAACTCGTCAATAAAGCTATTTGCTATATATACTGCAAATAATTAAAAGGCAATTTTACCCTGTTGGCTTTGCAAATATTTCCTCTTAACCACAATTTAATGAATGCATACCGTATTTATCTTGCTAATTCTTCATATGTTGGGGATAAAGTGTTTTGAGTTATAAGTTGCAAATACCCCAAAAGGTGATTTTGCACCCTTTTTTTTCATTGCAAAGTTCTTGATAACCAAAAGTGAATGAATACTGTATTTGTCTCGTAGATTCTTCCTTTACCCTAAATAGAGTGTTTTGCCATATTAATTGTAAATCAGTAATAAGCATTGCAACTTTTGTGGTTGCCCACAATTTAAGGAATACATACAGTACTGTATTTGTCTTGCTTATTCTTCATTTATTGTGAATAAATTGTTTTCCTTTAAAACCAGTAAAAATTAATGGTTTTGTATGCTATTATGGTAGCATAAATATATCTGGTTAGCTGTGAATAACCAATATATTTTTATCCAGTAGAATGACATTGGAAACTCATTATATGTGTGCTCATGCTTTCAGTTTCCCATTATAAACAGTATGTCATTTCTGTTTCTGAAATTGCAGTGTCCTGTATTCTACTCTGCCTGTGTGACAGAGGTAATCGTCGAGTTGAGGCCAAAGTCTTGGCATACGTCCGTGGTGCCGGGAAACTAAATCGTGCTCACCACCTCCGGGATTCCAGGCAGCATTTCATAAAATTTAATTTGAGAAATTTAACTATTCTTTTAATGTCATTGCATTTCCAAAATTAAAAGAAAGTTGAATTCTGAGTTTCATTTAAGCGACTAATGGTAATAGAGATGGGGTGTTCAAGTACAAATATCTGTCCTGTCTGTTTTTGAGCTCTTTACCGAGCTCGGTACTTTGAGTCCCCTTAGTAAAACAGAATCTTAACAACACTCTAGCATCCTAAACCCCAACATTATCCTGCTCTACGCCTGATAAAGTTGCCTTTTTCTTAGCTTCTTTCTTGTTCTTCACCTATTCTTGCACTTCCTCCTTCCACCACCATGACTGTTTATTATTTGGGGGTTTACTTCCTGATGACTTTCCAAGTACCTCCTCACCAACCCTCAAAATCACCTTACTATTCTCTGTCCACCATTCTTGTACATCCTCATGCAGCTTTATAGCTTCCAACACTCTTCCCTTAAACATAGCTTTTAGCTCTGCATCTTTCAATCTCCACCACTTTATCTTTGGGTCCATCCTCGGCTTCTTACTTTTTCTACATTTCCTGAGCCTGCAATCAGTTACTACTATCCTATGTTGCACTGCTACGCTCTCCCCATTTATTACTTCACAGTTGCTAATCTCCATCAGATGGTCTCTCCTACACAACAGTATATCTATCTGGCTCTCCCTCCCACCACTACTGTATGTAATCAATCTGTTTTCCTTTTTCTCAAAGAATGTGTTGACCAATGCTAGATCAAATGCCACTGCAAAATCAATCACTCACTCTCCTCCCTAATTTCTGTCGCCCACCCCCCAGCCCCCATGAACTCTACCTATCCCAACCCTTCCAATTCCCAAGTGGCCATTTAGATCTCCTCCCAAAAGTACCCTCTCCCTTATAGGAATTGTTCTAAGCTGCTGGTCCATCTCCTCCCAAAATACATCCTTCTCCTCTGCTGTACAATCAGTTTGTGGGGCATAGGCACATACCACATTGACTACCATTTCTCCCAGTCCCAGCTTTAAGCTCATAATTCTGTCACTCTTTCTATTCACACCAAGTAAGCTTTCCTTCAGGTCTTTGGATACTATTATTACTACACCATTCCTCCCTTCTTCATTTGCTCCACTATAGAACAATATGCAACCCTCATCCAGTTCCCTCACCTTATTTCCTTTCCACCTGGTCTCCTGCACACACAGCACTCCAATTCTCCTCCTCTCCATCAGATCCACCAATTCTCGCCCCTTCCCAGTCATCGTCCCCACATTAAGAGTGCCCACCCACAGCACCTCACCTGACACTCTCCCTCGAGCTTGCCTCTTTAACACAGCCCGCCCATGACAGGGTAGCCCTTGCTGTCTTTCCGGAGGGGTCAGGCGAAGCCCCAACGCATTGCCTAAGGGGAACGCCCTATTATGGTTACTATTCTCGTTATCTGTACTGGCCATATTTTGGTTTTGGCAAAATTTTTATGGCCGGATGCCCTTCCTGCCGCCAACCCTTCCCATTTACCCAGGCTTGGGACCGGCACCAAGTTGAGGCTGGCTTGCCCTTTAGTGGCTGGGTTTAATTATTTGCAATTTATATAGTAAATTACTTTATTTACGAGTTTTCATGCAAAACACTTTATTTACAAGGATAGAAAGGGGTGATTTGAAATTAGAATTCGTTAGGAAAAAGGTATTGATTTTACGTGGTAATAAGCAATCTTCTGAGGATGAAATTTTTGTTTGGCATATTCAGTGAAATAAATTTCTTATCAATGCACATCGGCAGTAATTTCCAGGTAAAGGAATTAAGTTTGGCAAATGAGATTCCAGTTAGGTAATCTACAAAAGTTCATTTTGTATGGGAATGGTATCTGAGAAAATTTTCGCAGGATTTGACCAGTAAACTATTTGACCAGTAACGAATTTAACCAGTTTCTCGAATTCCCAATGTGCTTCACCAAGGAGCTTTACCATACACTATCTCTCACCTTGTTTGTGCCAGATGAATTCCTGTGAAAACGCCACTTAAATAAGGTTTGAAGTAAGTTTGACTGCTGAGGCGAGATCTTGAGGACGAGTCAATATCCCTAATGGTGACGTAATCTGTAGGATATATATCAAGAGAAGTAACTTGTTCATATAATATTCGAGGGCTACTGTAGTGGTGGTCTGTGGCAGGCAATTATGGCAGAGATGCAAGGGAGAGGCAGCATTTTAGGTGCAACTATCGGAAGCAAATACAAAAACGAGAAATATTATGGGCAAAGCAGGTTACTGGCAAACAATCTCTAGACCGCTCTTTGTGGTGCAGGAGACGGAATTTTAACTATTCAAATAATAAAGAAGCTGCTGAAATGTATCTAGACAGGCTAATGACATATCAGCAGGGTCAAATTTATAACAAAATTATCAGTAAGAGCAATTATTATAATATAAAAAAATTATCAGCAAGAGCTATTTTATCATAAGGAAATTGTGTAAAAAACGTATCTAACAAACTCGTATCTAAAAGACTGTTCATGAGAAAAAAAAGGCAGAAAATAGAGAAATAGGAGGGAGATTTATATATTGGGATCATGCTTTCTACACGTACAAGAATATTAAATAAGATATATTTAAAATTAGCTATAAGCTGAAATATAAACTGCAAATAATTATAATCTGCAAAAGGCAAGGTGTGAGAATTATTTTAGTAAGAAAAAAAAATACATTTAATAGTTACTAAATTAACCAATAAGGCATCTACTACAGCCTCTGGTGACTTTGAGTGAAACAGTCTGTCACACCAGTTTATATCTATGGTTGTTGACGACATAATATCTACCTCATTCCCTGTTACCATTGGAGTTCCATCTGTTACTTCTCTTCAACAATGATCCTCTTCATTTCCTATCCTCGTCTCTTCTTTACACCTTTGCAACGTTTCTATCCTTCATTTTCCCTCCCCCTTCTCTTCACAACTTTCATTTGCTACTTATAACCAGTCTCGTATCACTCTTTCTTCTACTCTCAGTTCCGATATGAAGAGTGTATCTGAGTGGGGGGATAAAAAATGTTGTTCTATTAAATGCCTCCAAGACACAGTTTCTGGCTATCTTTTTATTTTCTTCCCCTCCTGATAGCCTTATTGTCTTCTAAACTGATGAAATTTACTCTCTTCATTCTATTAACATATTAGGAATCCAAAGAACCTCAAACTTGTCTTGGAGGAGCTTCATAATCCAAATTTCTGAATCTGCATAAAAAAAATGGAGTTTTGTCTCGTGTTCGACATTGCTTTTCCTTCTTAAAGTTACTTAAAATCTATAAGGTCATTATCCATCCCACTTAGAATACTGCTCACATATCTGGGCAGTGCTGGATGAAGATCCTTTGAGGCCCTTAGGCTAAGGATGGAGAAGGGGCCCTGTAAGACAAGCAAAGTGAGCCTAATCATCAATTCTTGGAACATTTTGAGCCTATATGAAAAGTAATATAGAGGAAATTGGAGCAATACACAATAATAAAGATTAGGTTACTTATGTTTATTTTGAGAGTATGCAGTATTTTGCAGATTAACCTAACCTTATATAATGCGCATAACCAAATAATGCACATTAATGATCACTCAGAAATTCATGATTCAGAATATCAGTTTGATGTTTAATTGTCTGGGTTGGGTTGGGGGGAGACATATCTTAGGGAGGCTAGCTGAGCAATGAAGGGAGGGCACTGGCCCCCCAAGACCCCCAAATGATGCCTTTGGGCCCTGTTAAAAAATAAGGCAAAATCATATAATTTTATTTTTTCACATTAATGACAATCAGGTAAAAATATAAAGACAATTTCAAAACTTGTGAATAGGCAGTGGAACGTCTGCTTATCTCATTGACAAGGCTGTCGCAGACAACTAAGAAAGTTTGTGAGCGAAAATTTTCTCTAGGTGTGAAATTATGCTTATTTGAGTCATTTCTATTAGCTTGTGTGAAATGCTTATTACGAGTACAACCACGTTTTCCTTCACAGTGGTAAATTGGAGACTACGTCATCAAACAGCTTTAAAAAGACAAGAAAAGCTTTGTTTTCATAATGATCAAAGTTAGAGCGAATACTTCTGAAATATTCCAAAAGTGATTTCATGCTGTCTACAACAGCCTTCAAGCATTTTTCCTCAGCTTGTAAAAGAAAATTAACATTGTCAATTCATTCTAACATATCTGCCCAAAATAAACACATAAATATGCTTACAAACTTGCATAAATGTGCTGCAAGTTGTTTTGCCTCACCATGTGTGTCCTTACTCTAATCAGCATCCTCATGAAGAGTTTTCAAAATATTACTATTTATTAAGTAGTTCAATTTTAGCAACTTCACAACATCATTCCTTTCTGCCCAACGGGTCTCTGATAAGGACTTTACCACATGACTTCTGCTAGAACCATCTGAACATTTTGCAAGTGCTCCACTTAACAACTTCCAACGATATGTGGAACTAGACAGAAAGTTGTATACTTTTTGAACAATACCAAAAAAGTAGCAGCTTCTACACAAGAACTTGCTGCAGCATTGCCAACCAAGTTGAGTGAATGAGCACTTTAGGGTATGTACTCAGCTAATGGATTTGATTCACGGATGACTGCTTGGACTCCATTATATATCCCTGACATACTACTAGCATTATCATAACTTTGTGATCGTAAGTTCATCAGAGAGAGAGTCCACAGTTGCACATGTATTCTACTATGACACCAGCAAGATCTTTGCCAACGTGATTAGATATTGGAATGAATTTCAAGAATCTTTCTACAGCTTCATACTTATTGGAATCAACATATCGTAAAATGAATGTGAGCTGATCAGCATGTTGCAGGTCAGGTGTTGAGTCAACAATAATTCCAAAGTATTTTGCGGCCTTCATTTCAGCAATTATAGATTCTAAAATATGCTTACCTATAAGTTCAGTGAGCTCTCCAGAGTCCTCACATATTGTGGATGATATATATGAAACATGACCACGACCACAGCTACCAAATTTGTCTAGCTGTAATGCTAGAAAAGTGTCATACTTAGCCAATCATTCTAGAATTCCTAAAAAATTGCAATTTTCCTTAGATCCAATAATATCACATATATGATACGTTCTAGTAAAGATCTCCTGCACAATACTTGTTGATCATGAACCTGACGGAAGGATAATTTAGAATCTGATATTGATGATGTCTCATCACATGTCCTCCTGGAAGTTCACATTTGAAAGACACAGGATCAGTTTTTCACAACACTCATGCAGGAGCCCAACAATCCTTAGAAACTGATGAATAATTCTGCACCATGACAAAAGACTTAGGTGTCAACCCTAGATTTCTAGCAATATTACTGTCATACTTAGACTTTTGCTGGTCTTGCTTAGACAATACAGTCTGTTGTACATGCTTACTAGGGTGTACTAATTCCAACACAGTACATAGCTACCTGCCAAACATCAACTCAGCTGGAGACACGCAGTGGGAAGGTTGTTAAGTTTATGTTTTACTAAGGGGACTCAAAGTACTAAACTCGATTAAGAGCCTACAAACAGACAGGACACTTATTGATTTTGGAAATTTCCCGTACAACCACTACTCGGTTAAATGACACTCAGAATTCAACTTTCTTTTAATATTGGAAATGCAGTGACACATTAAAACAAATTGAATTAATTTCTGGAATTCTGGAACAAATTAAAATTAAAATTTATGGAATGCTGCCGTGAATCCCGGAGGTGGTGAGCATGAATTTGATTCCCGACACCACAGATGGATGCCAAGACTTTGGGCTCAACTCGACTATCACCTCTGTCACACAGGCAGAGTAGAATAAAGGACACTACAATTGCAGAAACAGAAATGACACGCCATTAATAATGGGAAAACTGAAGGCACAAGCACACAAATAATGAGTTTCCAATATTATTCTATTGGATTAAAATATATTGGTTAGTCACAGCTAACCAGAAATATTTACACTACCGTAAGAGCATACAAAACCATTATTTATTTACCGGCATTAACGTAAAACAATCTATTCCCAATAAATGGAGAATAAGCGAGACAAATACAGTATGTATTCCTTAAATTTTGCGCAACCACAAAAGTTTAGGATGCCAATTGGGCAAAATTAATTATTAATTATTTGCAATTTACATGGTAAAACACTTTATTTACGAAAAAGAGAAAATCTACGAGATATATACAGCATTCATTCAATTTTGGTTAGCAAGAAATATTTGCAATGCAAAAAGGGCGAAACCACCTTTTGAAGTATTTGCAACTTATAACTCAAATCACTTTATCCCCAATATATGAAGAATCAGTAAAGATAAAGACAGTATGTATTAATTAAATTGCGGTTAACAAAAAATTTGCAAAGCCAACAGAGTAAAATTACTTATTAATTATTTGAGGTTTATAGCATTAAACGCTTTAGTTTAATTATTATTTGCAATTTATATAGTAAATCACTTTATTTACGAGTTTTGATGTAAAACATTTTATTTACAATGACAGAAAAGGGTGAAATGAAATTAGAATTCTTTAGGAAAAGGGGATAGATTTTTACATGGTATTATGCAATCTTCTGAGGATGAGATTTTAGTTTGGCATATTCAATGAAAGAAATATCTTATCACTGCA
>JAXCGZ010005851.1:97500-112752 GCA_037179515.1 Halocaridina rubra | reverse complement strand
TTGGACTATATTTTCTGCCTGTCTTTTTCTACTGAATTTATCATTTATCTTTTCAGTCTTGGCCTTAAGCTGCTGCTACTACTTTTTCCTAAGCGTTTTCTCAGTGCCCATGCCCGACGAGGGCAACTTTCATTACCACACAGAGGAAGAAAAGGAATAACAAAACAAAGAATAAGGAGTATACATGAAGCACCGGCATCAATGACTTGCAAAACCTTCATTTATAATACTGATTCTGGAGTGCTAGGCACCAAAACAAAACAATAATAGAATTTGGAAGTTAATAAGAGCTAATACAAATATATACTCTGCTCACGTTTCATACTGAAGCGTGGGCCAATCTCCTGAAGTTTATAGTCCTTCCCTCCGTCGACCTTATTGTACGTATGCTGTCTAAATAATATCCAGTCATCCCAGTTCACAAATGAAACAACACGAGTACTGTTGTCCTTGGGAACTGGAAACAGGTATTTCAGGATATTGGCAGTCTGAAATTAAGACAGGATATTGGCAGTCTGGAATCAAGACAACATACTGGCAGTCTATAATTAGGACAGGATATTGGTAGTCTGAAATTATAACTAAATACTGGCAGTCTGAAATTAAGACAAGATATTGGCAGTCTGAAATTGCTATAGGATATCTGCTGTCTGAAATTACGACAGGATATTGGCTGTCTGAAATTGAGATAGGACAGTGGCTCTCTGCAATGATGACAGAATATTAGCTGTGTGAAATGAAGACAGGATATTGGCAGTCTAAAATTAAGACAATATATTGGCAGTCTGAAAGTAAGGCAAGATACTGGCTGTCTGAAATTAATAACAGAATACTGACAGTCTGAAATTAAGACAGGATATTGGCAGCTAGACTTAAAGGCAAGTTATTGGCTGTTTGAAATTAAAACTGGATGTTGGCAGTCTAGAAATAAGACAGGACATTCATGGTCTGAAATTCAGACATGATATTGGGAGCCAGAAATTAATATGAATAATGATAAATTTTACATAAAAAGATATCTGAGAAGTGAAACAGACAATAAAATGAATTGTAAACATTGTTTAACTATGCAAGTTAATACAGTAATGCCAGATAAGTATATGTGATTCTAGCATCAATTTTACTTTCTTAAATGGACACAAATGATTATTCAGATTAAACCAAGAAAAACGCATTCACCATGATCCATACATACTTAAACTATCCTTTTAGCTCTGTATTATATATTTTCCAAAACGGGTATATTTGGGAGAAAAAGTACTCAAAAAACTTGTCAAAATGGAGGAGAATAAACCTAACATATACTGTACTATACAATGCTCTCTCGTTTATCGCGGAGGTCCGGTTCCGGGACCAGCCACGAGAGGTGAAAATCCGCGAAGTAGGATCACAATATATACATAGGTATTTTACATTTACTTTTACCTTTACTGTATAAACCCTCCCCACACTGTTAACAAACCACCCTTTACTTTATTAATAACAGTGTGCAAGTGAAAATTTATATGAAAGTAATAGGTAAACTTACTGTGAATGAGGTGATGATGAGGTGTACATACTCGTACGCATAGGTATTTTACATTTATTTTTACCTTTACTGTATGAACCCTCCCTGCACTGTTAACAAACCACCCTTTACTTTATTAATAACAGCGTGCAAGCGTAAATTTATATGAACGTGATAGGTAAACTTACCGTGAATGAGGTGATGATGACGTGTACATACTCAAGAGGAAATTATTCCACAGCCAATGACAGCTTTACGGCTGCTTTTTGCGAGAGAAGAACATGGTAATGTGGAGTTGCTGTCGCTAGTTCTTCTTTTGTTGGAAGATGGTCTTGTAAGGAGTCATGGCATCGTCGAGAAGATTGCAGAAGGTCACTGAACGAACTATATTATCGTCATGCTCCTGCGAAAGTTGTTGGACTGCTTTCACATGTTCATACATGGCTGCCAGACGTTCAAGTGTAAGGCCAGACTTCTTTGTGCGCTTCCTCTGGTTGCTCTTCTTCCTCTTTTTCGCTCGCTGATTTTGTCCTTTCCTCCAAGTCTTCATCAGTCAAAGGCTACAAGTGGCAATTGATCACTTCACTCACGTCTTCGTGAGTCATATCTTTAAAGCCTTCTCCTAGAAATGCAGCCAACTACACAGCTTTTGCAACTGCTAAGTTATGGACTTCGTAAGGAGCGAATCCCTTGTAGTCGTAGATGACTTCGGGCCACAATTTCTTCCAGCTGGCATTGATTGCATTCTGAATATTTTGAAAGCATGTCGCAATCGTGTAGTTACGCCAGTACGTCTTCAGTGCGAATTCTTTGTCGGCATCCATGGATTCAACCAGGTTTGCCAGGGCATTTCGTGTGTAGAGGGCCTTGAATGCACGAATAACACCTTGATCCATAGGCTGAATTAGTGATGTAGTATTCGGTGGCAGGAACTCTACTACTTGAACACTGCCATATTCAAGATCAGTTGCATGGCCACCAGGATTATCAATCAAAAGAAGGACTTTAAATTCAAGGCCCTTCTTCGCAAGATAAACTTTGATCTGTGGGTTAAAGCATTGGTGAAAGCAGTCCGATGTGAGGCTTTACATGATCCAGGCCTTAGGGTTATGCATCCAATACACTGGCAGCAGATTCTTGTTCTTATTCTTTAAAGCCCTAAGGTTCTTTGACTTGTAGATAAGCCCGGGCTTTAACATAAACCCCACAGCATTCTCGTACATGATGAGGGTAATGCGGTCTTTGTGCGCTTTAAATCCTGGGGCTTTAGCTTCTTCCTTGAAGAGAAAAGTGCGAGACGGCATTCTCTTCCATTCCAAAATAAGCTAGTCTCATCCATGTTAAAGACTTGCTCAGGAGTATATCTGCATTCCTTGATAATTTTCTTGAAGTCATTGCTCCATAATCTTCAGATGCAGCTGTATCTGCAGAGGCAGCTTCACCATAAACCAAAACGCTCTTCAGGCCATAGTGTTTTTGAAATCTGGCGAACCATCCCTTGCTTGCAACGAACGATTGTTTCCTCAGTGGAGAATCAGCTGGAGGGTCCTGGTTGTGGGTCGTTGATATCTTCTTCTCTCTCCTCCTCCTCACGGTCCCCACTGTCGTCATTGGGTTCGTTTGCAGCGAATGTCTAGTACAGCTTCTTCGCCTTTGTTTGTATGATATTCGTGTCTAAGCTGAGGTTCTTCTTCCTGCAATCAGCAATCCACAGGGCCAAAGCAGACTCCATCCGCACAATTATCTTTTTGCGGGGTGTTATGACCTTCTTTGAAGTTTTACTAAAATAAATAGTCGCTGTTTTCCTGATATTTGCCTCGTCCTTTTTGATGTATCGAACAGTAAATTTGCTGATGCCGAAATGGTGGCAGACATCTGCGAAAATTCTTCCTTTCATCAGCATATCTAACAGTTTTACCTTTTCTGTTATGGTCAACATCTTCCTTTGCCGCTTAGGCTTACTACCAGAAGCCGTAGAAGATGAAGGACGCTTGGGAGGCATTGCAGAGGTTGAAAAACGAAAGTTTCACAAAATCACAAGCACAACGCGAACGGCGCACACGTGAGTAGACTGAACGGGTGAGGCAAGATATAGAAGCTTCAATCAAGAAGCCAGTCAGACCCCATGATACAGAACATACAGAAAATCAATTCTGTGATTCGTCGTCTCCCACCCTTTCAACCAATAGCATTCCATGAACTATGTCATGTAGGTGCGATCCTTTGCATTTTCCAAGATGCCAATACAGTGTACGCTATCGTACAATATTTTACATGGTGCAATACTGTGAGTTACATGTTTAAATTTATGTTTTTTACTACTTTTTACTGGTTTATTATTCTTAGGCTAGGAAATACTTTGTTTATCAATAAAATAATGAAAATACTGGGAATTTTAATATGTACTAGCTCACGTACGTGTGACCCTTTTCGTTTTCCAAAACTCCGATACCGGTATCGTATTTTACATGGTGCAATACTGTGAGTTACATGTTTAAATGTGTTTTTTTACTATTTTTTACTGTTTTATTATTCTTAGGCTAGGAAATACTTCTTTTTATCAATAATGAAAATACTGGAAATTTTAATATGTGCTAGCTCACGTAGATGCGACCCTTTGCGATTTTTGAAACGCCGATACTGGTATCGTACTTTCTATGGTGCAGAGCTACATGTTTAAATTTATGTTTTTTACTGTTTTTTACAGTTTTATTATTCTTAGGCTGGGAAATACTTTTTTTTATCAATAAAATAATGAAAATACTGAAAATTTTAATATTTTAATATTATCGCATACCGTGATCCCTCGTTTATTGTGGGGATTAGGTTCTGGGACCGACCGTGATAGGTGAATTTCTAAGAAGTAGGATCACCCTATCTGTACATAGGTATTTTACATTTATTTTTACGTTCACTGTATAAACCCTCCCTGTATTGTTAATAAACCACCCTTTACTTTATTAATAATAGCAAGCAAAAGAAAATTTATATGAAAGTGATAGGTGAACTTGCCGTGAATGAGATGATGATGACGTGTACATACTCGTACACATAGGTATTTTACATTTATTTTTACCTTTACTGTACAAACCCTCCCTGCACTGTTAACAAACCACCCTTTACTTTATTAATAACAGCGTGCAAGCGTAAATTTATAGGAACATGATAGGTTAACTTACCGTGAATGAGGTGATGATGATGTGTACATACTCAAGAGGAAATTATTCCACAGCCAATGACAGCTTTACGGCTGCTTTTTGCGAGAGAAGAACATGGTAATGTGGAGTTGCTGTCGCTGTTTCTTCTTTTGTTGGAAGATGGTCTTGTAAGGAGTCATGGCATCGTCGAGAAGATTGCAGAAGGTCACCGAACGAACCATATTATCGTCATGCTCCAGCGAAAGTTGTTGGACTGCTTTCACATGTTCATACATGACTGCCAGAAGTTCAAGTGTAAGGCCAGACTTCTTTGTGTGCTTCCTCTGGTTGTTCTTCTTCCTCTTCTTCGCTCGCTGATTTTGTCCTTTCCTCCAAGTCTTCATCAGTCAAAGGCTGCGAGTGGCAGTCGATCAGTTCATTCACGACTTCTTGAGTCATATCTTTAAAGCCTTCTCCTAGAAATGCAGCCAACTACACAGCTTTCGCAACTGCTATGTTATGGACTTCGTAAGGAGCGAATCCCTTGTAGTCGTAGATGATTTCGGGCCACAATTTCTTCCAGCTGGCATTGATTGCATTCTGAATATTTTGAAGGCATGTCGCAATCGTGTAGTTACGCCAGTACGTCTTCAGTGCGAATTCTTTGTCGGCATCCATGGATTCAACCAGGTTTGCCAGGGCATTTCGTGTGTAGAGGGCCTTGAATGCATGAATAACACTTTGATCCATAGGCTGAATCAGTGATGTCGTATTCGGTGGCAGGAACTCTACTTGAACACCGCTTTATACAAGATCAGTTGCGTGGCCACCAGCATTATAAATCAAAAGAAGGACTTTGAATTCAAGGCCCTTCTTCGCAAGATAAACTTTGATCTGTGGGATAAAGCATTGGTGAAAGCAGTCCGATGTGAGGCTTTACGTGATCCAGGCCTTAGGGTTATGCATCCAATACACTGGCAGCAGATTCTTGTTCTTATTCTTCAAAGCCCTAAGGTTCTTTGACTTGTAGATAAGCCCAGACTTTACCATAAACCCCACAGCATTCTCGTATACGATGAGGATAATGCAGTCTTTGTGCGCTTTAAATCCCGGGGCTTTAGCTTCTTCCTTGAAGAGAAAAGTGCGAGATGGCATTCTCGTATATGATGAGGATAATGCAGTCTTTGTGCGCTTTAAATCCCGGGGCTTTAGCTTCTTCCTTGAAGAGAAAAGTGCGAGATGGCATTCTCTTCCAAAATAAACTAGTCTCATCCATGTTAAAGACTTGCTCAGGAGTCTATCAGCATTCCTTGATAATTTTCTTGAAGTCGTTGTTCTATAATCTTCAGATGCAGCTGTATCTGCAGAGGCAACTTCGCCAATACCAAAACGCTCTTCAGGCCATAGCGTTTTTGAAATTTGGCGAACCATCCCTTGCTTGCACCGAACGATTGTTTCCTCAGTGGAGAATAGCTGGAGGGTCCTGGTTATGGGTCGTTGCTATCTTCTTCTCTCTCCTCCTCCTCACGGTCGCCACTGTCGTCGTCGGGTTCGTTTGCTGTGAATGTCGCGTACAGCTTCTTCGCCTTTGTTTGTATGATACTGGTGTCTAAGCTGATGTTCTTCCTGCAATCAGCAAATCCACAGGGCCAAAGCAGACTCCATCCGCACTATTATATTTTTGCGGGGTGTTATGACCCTCTTTGCAGTTTTACTAAAAGAAATAGTCGCTGTTTTCCTGATATTTGCCTCGTCCTTTTTGATGTATCGAAAAGTAAATTTGTTGATGCTAAAATGGTGGCCGACATCTGCAAAACTTCTTTCTTTCATCAGCATATCTAACAGTTTTACCTTTTCTGTTATGGTCATCATCTTTCTTTGCCGCTTAGGCTTACTACCAGAAGCCGTAGAAGATGAAGGACGTTTGGGAGGCATTGCAGAGGTTGAAAAACGAAAGTTTCACAAAATCACAAGCACAATGTGAACGGCGCACACGTGAGTAGACTGAACGGGGGAGGCAAGACAATGGGAGACACTGGGAGAATGAAGCTTCAATCAAGAAGCCAGTCAGACCCCATGATACGGAACATACAGAAAAACACTTCTGTGATTCGTCGTCTCCCACCCTTTCAACCAATAGCATTCCATGAACTATGTCATGTAGGTGCGATCCTTTGCATTTTCCAAGACGCCAATACAATGTACGCTATCGTACAATATTTTACATGGTGCAATACTGTGAGTTACATGTTTAAATTTATGTTTTTTACTGTTTTATTATTCTTTGGCTAGGAAATACTTTGTTTATCAATAAAATAATTAAAATACTGGAAATTTTAATATGTACTAGCTCACGTACGTGCGACCCTTTTTGTTTTCCAAAACTCCGATACCGGGATCGTATTTTACATGGTGCAATACTGTGAGTTACATGTTTAAATATATGTTTTTTACTATTTTTTTTACTGTTTTATCATAGGCTAGGAAATACCTCTTTTTATAAATAATGAAAATATTGGAAATTTTAATATGTCCTAGCTCAAGTAGATGGGACCCTTTGTGTTTTCCGAAATGCCGATACTGGTATCGTACTTTCTATGGTGCAGAGCTACATGTTTAAATTTATGTTTTTTACTATTTTTTACAGTTTTATTATTCTTAGGCTGGGAAATACTTTTTTTTATCAATAAAATAATGAAATTTTTTTTTTAATGAAATGATGAAAATACTGAAAATTATAATATTTTAATATTCTCGCATACAGTGATCCCTTCTTTATCGCTTGGGTTAGGTTCTGTTACCGACCGTGATAGGTGAATTTCCTCGATGTAGGATCACCCTATATGTACATAGGTATTTTACATTTACTTTTACATTCACTGTATAAACCCTCCCTGTACTGTTAACAAATCACCCTTTACTTTATTAATAACAGCGTGCAAGTATAAATTTAAATTTTTTTGTATATGAAAGTGATAGGTAAACTTACCGTGAATGAGGTGGTAATGACATGGCATCGTCGAGAAGGTTGCAGAAGGTCACCGAACGAACCATATTATCATCATGTTCTTGTGAGAGTTGTTGGAGTGCTATCACGTGTTCATACAGGGCTGCCAGACGTTCGAGTGTAAGGCCACTTTCTTCGATTTCCTCGTGGCTCAGTTACGAAGTGAATTGAATATACAGTATGTAGGAAAACTCTTGATCATTACGAAAAATATTGAAGTGGAGAGGCCAAGTATCCTATCAGTGATGTTTTGAAGTGCAATAGTACTTTGTACTTGGTACAAACTGGTCTCAATTCAGGTCAGTCTTCAGAAACCAAGTGTGTTCCTTTTCCTTCTATGATGGAGGTGGATGGCATTGAAAACAGTGAAAATGACACTAGTGCTCCCCCAGTAGAGGAAATCTCTTTTAAATCACACGTTAAAGAAGATATGCAGAAGCCGCTTGAATTAAAGAGGAGTCTGTTAAGGCAAAGGAAATAATACTGATGCTCCCCCAGTAGAGGAAATCTCTTGTAAATCACACGTTAAAGAAGATCTGCAGGAGCCGCTTGAAATTAAAGAGGGGCCTTTTGAGGCATAGGAGACTGTTATCGAAAGAACCCAACCCCTGAAGCATAACATATTAATAAGCATAACGCGGACTGCGCACATGTCAGTTAGACTGAACGAGTGAGGCGAGACAATGGAAGATGGTGGGAGAACTAACTTCAATCAAAACGCCAATAAGACCCCGTGATACAGAACGTATAGAAAAACAATTCTGTGATTCGTTGTCTCCCACCCTTTCAGCCAATAGCATTCCATGAACTGTCTCACGTAGGTATGAGCCTTTGAGTTTTCCAAGACGCCAATACAGTGTACGCCATCGTACAGTATTTCACATGGTGCAATACTGTGAGTGTATATGTTTAAATTTGTTTTTTACTATTTTTTTACAGTTTTATTACTCTTAGGTTAGGAAATACTTATTTTATCAATAAAATAATGAAAATTTCAATATGTACTAGCTCACGTAGGTGTGACCCTTTTTGTTTTCCGAAACGCTGATACCGGTATCTTATTTTACATGGTGTAATACTGTGATTATTTATGTTTTTTACTGTTTTATTATTCTTAGGCTAAGAAATACATATTTTATATCAATAAAATAATGAAGCTACTGGAAATTCTAATATATGCTAGCTCATGTAGGTGTGACCCTTTGGGTTTTCCGAAACGCTGATACAGGTATCGTACTTTCTATGGTGCAGAGTTACATGTTAAAATTTATGTTGCTTTACTATTTCTTACTGTTTTATTATTCTTAGGCTTGGAAATACATTTTTGTATCAATAAAATAATGAAAATTTTAGTTTTCAATAAAATAATGTAAATACTAAAAATTTTCATTTCTTAAAATTTTAATATTTTCGCATATACCCAGAAAAAGAAAAAAAATGCCAAAAAAACTGCAATACAGTGAATCCGCGATAGGTGAACCGCGATATAGCGAGGGATTACTGTATACCCAGAAAAAAAAAATAAAAAAGCTCGCCAAAATAAAAACTGCAATGCACTGAATTCGCGAAAGGTGAACCGCAATATAACGAGGGTTCACTGTATAACTAAAATATTAGACGATACTCAGCTCAAATATAAATAAATTAGAGCCCCCAAATTTTTATTAGCCTGCAGTAGATTCTTTCAATAACAGACTTTGTCAACTGACAAAGATTAGACAAGAGTAATTTACCAAATATCTTTGAAGAGAGATTTGTTACTCCATTGTGTGGCAATGATACAAGACTTTTTTTTTGTACGTGTTATGTGTTACATGTAGTCCTCATTATTTGGGGCTGGCACAGACTGACTACGGCCGTCGAATTAAGGCTGGATGCCGTTCTTTATACCCTGCCAAGGGCTTGAACATAGGTCCGTCACCTCTTCAGTGTTACATGCTGATCGGCTTTATGTCACCGACTCCCTCTTTTACTAAGGGCTAGGGCAGTGCCCTCTTGAGAAGGACTTTGGTTTTGGCAAGTGCAGCTGTTAGCCAGTGTGAATGCCCTTTCTAGCCTCAGACTGTAGCGGGTCTCGAACTAACGACTTGATGAATCAAAGTCATGAGCGTTACCACTCGCCCATGGCAGCATCCTCTGTGACTTACTGCTGTTAACTTATTACCCTTATCTTCTACTTTTATTTAGGTCTCTTATTACTAACTGTTATAAATCAAGCTCTACAGAGAAAATAAGTTACACTAGACTAGAGTGTAATAAGCTTTTACATTTTTGTGAAAGAAACAGTAAATTGGTCGAAGGTTTCCTTAAAGTAACTTGAAAAGGCAGAATGCTTGACAGTCTTTATATGTGAAGTAATTAAAGTACATAAGAAACACTCATGGAGCGAGAGGTAAATGGGAATAAACAAGGCAGTTACCAACGAAGTAAAACAATTCTCGATACGTTGGTGTGAATGTGGAGGAAAATCAAAGTCATTCCAGTTATAAAATTCCCTAAAATGTAAGAGGCACAGGTTGCAATGCACTTACAAAATGTAAATTGGAAGAGTACAAACTAAGTGACAAGAAATATAAAACAGGCTCTGATGGACAACTGAATGGATAGCTTTAACCCTTTACCTGTGACTGTACCTTTTGTAGAACATATTCTCTCCGGGATAAACGACGAGGGTCCTTTGTTGGGCATGTATAATTTCAAATTTGAATGCCATTCCCGCCAACGGTATTGAAGCCCATACTGATATGTAGCATCTGTTGTTGTGTTATACATTTTATCCAACAGAGGGACTCGGAGGGAGTCAGTGGCTTTCTTAATGTTGAGGAGGCAGTATGAGACTCTTGCGGGGATGAGTGGCAAATCATTCACACACTGCGATCTGCTTTACGTCATGAACTCTCTTTTCTATTAAGGGCAAGGACGGTGCTTTCTTGCAAAGGGCTTTTCATCCTCAGACCATGGTGGGCTGTGAACCCTCTTCCTGACACAAACGCTACAACTTTTTTAATTTCCTTGACCATTCACCAGGAAAGGGTTAACTGCTAAGATTTAATATCAATAAATAATACTTACTCGCATTCCTAACGGACTTTTAAAATTTTGGAAGACGAGATGAGGATACTGCTCAGACATAGTGCCTATGTTTGGTATGTCGTGGCGCATAACAACATCTGCCAGGTTAAAGTAAGCCGTTGGTCCATTAGGCAGATGGCAAATGACCATTGCATCTGGTCTTCCCCTGTTACAAACAAGAAAGGAATATATATAAATTATATTATTAGTTTTAATCTACAAAACTATGCAGTATGACACATGATGCCGAATTCAGCAATTAGCATCTTTAAAAAATAGTGTATACATACAAACACGCAAGAAATTATCAGAAATACAGTTCACAGATTAAAAAATAAGGAAGGATATACTAAACAACTTAAATGTTCACCCATCACTAGGCAACATCTGGAGCTACTGATGAAGCAAAGTGGAATGCAAAGTATCTTGGGATATTATTGTTGCAATCTTCGTTTTGACATGCGAATTAAACCTCGTACGATTGTGTTCACTGCATGAAGACTACAGATATAAAAAAACTCTAGGAAAAGATTACCACAATGGAAACTGCCCTGCTTATAAAAGCAATCAGGAGATTTACCTCGTCTCATGCAACACTATAAAATCGGTTACTTGATTCGCTCTGCAGGCCTCTATCAACTGTTTGCTTTCGTATTTGCCTCGATTCATTCGCTGCGAATTCGGAAGCAGAAGTTTGATTTCCTGGAAAGGAGAATGAAGAGGTTAAGGAGGAAGTTAATACAAAACTTTGAGTAAGTTTGCAATTACTGGATAAGTAAAGTAATTGCATAAAGAGAAATAAATTTTTCCAGACTAATCCATAGCTATAGACAAGAACAAAACCTGTCCTCGATTTCTGCTAACACAAGTATTTCCTAGAGCTCATAGGAATAAATAAAAAGGGTAGCTTAAATGGAAAAGAAGATTTGAACATAGTATCTTTTAGGTGGGTTTTACATCACAGACTCCCTTTTCTACCAAGGAATAGGATGGTCCCTTCTTGCGAAGGATTTTGGTTTGGGAAAGTGTAACCGTTACTTTGAGTGAGAGCCCTTTCTAACCTACGATGGTGCCTTCTAACGAAGGGCTTTGGGTTTGGGAAGTGCAATCCTTACCCTGAATGACTGCCCTTTCTAACCTCAGACTGCAGCGGGCCATGAACCCTCATGCCACATAGTATCTTTTAGGATATTAATAATAAAAAATACTTGAACACTGGCACATAATCAGAGAAGCAATTATAAATAAAAAACATATTACCTTAGCAAACTGCTTGAGTTTAACAGAAGGATCATGCGACGTGGTAATAACAATTTTGGGATCTTCGACGCCTGCCCATCTGTACTCATCGTCATTGTGGGTGATCCCTCGAGCCGCTTCTCCTCCAAGCTCTACAGCCAGTTTTGGACCCATATCGTCCCAATCGCCTGAGTCCATGAGTTTCAGGGCTTTGTTTTGTAATTCCACAGGAATTTGCTTCCCATCTGAAAAAAAGGGTTGATAGCCAGAAACTGTCAATGTTGCCCATTGAGGATGTATCAAATAACTACATGCAGTAAGACACATTATGGAGGACTGCACTACTGACAACCACATATGCCAATAACACAACATACACTCCCTGACAGCTCTGTGGAATGGGTAAGTATTAGTAATGGACTTACTTAATGACTTGGGGCTGTTTGGCCAGACAGCCTAGGGAACATCAACAACAAGATACATACACAGTAGAAAGTTCTGTCTTATTACTATAATACGTAATCACATAAAGCAATTCAATTTTAATTATATATGATTATGAAGGGAAGTTACAGATTTTCACACTTATTAATTTCATTTGTATTAGGAAATATGTTAATAATAATATCTCTTGAGCAAATAAAAACTTGTACAGAGAGGAGAGGGAAGTATCCTTCTGGTATTTTATTTCATCATAATTTCAGATAATGTAAAATATGTACTGAAATACCATTATCAGAATACAGAAGCTCCTCTACTTTAGAACAAAAACCTACCTATGTATTTTTGTATGTATTACTGTACTGTACTGTATTATTACATTATTATTACTGTATTAAAATTAATTAATAATGTATACTTTATGTTTTATGTAGCAGGTAAGTATCTTTAGCCTAAGTACTGTACAAGACATTTTTTTACCTAAAAACAACTTACGAACAATTCTACTCACGAACAGACTCCTGGAATTTAACTCGTTCGTAAGTTGGGGAGTGTCTGTACATGGAACATAGATATGAAGCATCTTACATACTTTAGGTAAGTTAAGAAATAATAGAAACATAAACTGAATAAATTTACAGCATTCTATAATATTTTTTAAGAATGTGAAACCAGGCAACGATAAAGCATTTAAGAATGAGAAGAGAAACAGAGAAGAGGACTGTTGTGACTTGTCATATATTCAGGAATAGTAAGAGATGAGTATGACAAGTACATCAGATTATACGATGTAGAAGAAAACATTTAAGAAAGAGAAGAGAAACAGAGATGGAGAATGTTTCGACTTGTCATATCTTAAGAGATGGTAACAGATGTGTGAGATGAGTACACCTGAATATTCAATGTAGAATGAAGGCTTAAGAAAACAACCATAACTGAAGTAAGACTTATCACAGAGCTGTACTGATCAGTCCTATTTAAGTCCAAAATACATATAGTTGTGTATTGCAACAAAGGGCTGATTACTACATAATTCCATTAGGCATTTTTCACACTCTGTTACCACTCCTTTATTTATATAAATAAGTCACTATGTAGCATTTTCTATGCATATCTGGAGCAAGAATAACTTCCATATCATAGGCATTTTTTATTTACAGGTCTTATTAGTGTTTAGTATACTACAACATATATTATTTATCACCAAGTCTTCAAATGAAACAAGAGTACAAATTTGTTATGGCGACCGTGTTCTGTTATTAACTATAACTGTGATCGCAACCATTCCATACTTTTTCATTGTGATGAAATCTTTAGTACTTTCTCTGGCCTGTCTTTTTATACTATAAACTCCCATAAGGAACAAAATTTTCAGACTTACTCTGATTCTCTAATTATTGTGCAAAGACCTTTCTAATGAATATACACAATTAGAAAACTATATTATCCCTTATTTTCTCAATGTAAGAAGCAAGAAGAGTAAGCACAGCTAAAAATTTTACCTTGCATGGACTGCTTAACTTTATCCTTTTTCTCCTGATAACTAGCATGTGCATCTTGTCTGTGCTTTCGATAAATGTACTCCCGACGGAGCCTTGCCTGCCGGCGCAGACTGAAATCAGACTGAGAGAGAGAAAAACATTAATACATATGTTAAACTTTAATTATACACTTATATGTAATATAACTCAAAAGAAATTGAGAATTAAACTCTGGACTTAGAATATACACTGCAAAGTAATTTTCATTCCTATACTGGTCTTTAATTCAGTGCTTAAGCAATATTACACCATTTATAAATTAATTTAGGGGAAGAAAGTAAAAATCACGCAAATAAATCTATGATTAGTCATCAAAATTACGGCCAGTAACAGAGCCCGCCATTGTTTACTCAGGAGACAAGACACCATCAATTCTTGAAAGAGACATGATCCTGTATAAACACTAAAATTTGCCCTATTAAGGTATGTAACAGATTAACCTACCTAATCTAACTTAGGTTAGGTTAAGTTAGATAATTAATTACATACCTTAACATGGTAATTTTGGGTGTTTATACAGCAGCGTGTCTCATTCAAGAATTGGTGGCGCCTGTCTTCTCTGTCACCCGCTGTAATTTTAATACTTAACCATAAGTTTATATGCTTGATTTTTACCAAAGTAACTGTTTTCCATGAATGGGTGACATGATTTTAGACATACTGTATAAGTCAAAGAATTCCTATTTGATGAGGTATAAATACGAGTTACGGTGGAGAGCATAAAATGTATCTTAACGATAACATTTTTGTAACAGTTATTTCCTTTGTAATATGACAGGTAAGAAAGCGAGAGAGAAGCAAAAACATATGATAATGGAGATGGCACCATGAGAAACAGAAATGAACAATAATGAAAAGATTCACTTGACACAAAATAGGCGTGAGTGGGCCCCAGCAAGAACTTTGACCTGAAATGGCATCTAATGATGATAATGATGCTGATGGTTTTGGATCAATGATATGATTTACCAGATAAGACTAGTAAGCTATAATTTTTCTTTCTTTTTTTCTTTTTACGTTTTGTGTCATTATTAGTCACCATTTGGGAGTGGACTGGGTAAAATTGCATTATAGGACCACCTCTATTTTCCAATTGAAATAAATTCTTTTCTGGTAGTTTTTTATGCGTTTTGAACCCTAACCTAACCCCCATTATTTCATTAACTCGGTGCGCGATTTGAAACCGACTAACGGGCGGCTACAGCAACCCTTCACTTACCAGAAAGCCAGTGATTTTTAACTAACGGTTAATTTTTCCCAGTGATTTTTAACTAACGGTTAATTTTTCAGAGTGAAGGACTAATTTCC
>JAXCGZ010005851.1:62500-90000 GCA_037179515.1 Halocaridina rubra | reverse complement strand
TGGAGTATTTGGCTGTGGAGTATTTGGCTGTGGAGTATGTGCACGTCATCATCACCTCATTCACGGTAAGCTTACCTATTACGTTCATATAAATTTGCGCTTGCACGCTGTTATTAATAAAGTAAAGGGTGGTTTGCTAACAGCGGAGGGAGGGTTTATACAGAAAAGGTTAAAATAAATGTAAAATACCTCTGTATATATGGTGCTCCTACTTCGCGGATTTTCACCTATCACATCTGGTCCCAGAACCAAAACCCCGAGATAAATGAGGGCGCACTGTATATGTATATATACATATATATATATATATATATATATATATATATATATATATATATATATATATATATATATATATATATATATATATATATATATATATATATATATATATATATATATATATATATATATATATATATATATATATATATATATATATATATATATATATATATATATATATATATATATATATATATATATATATATATATATATATATATATATATATATATATATATATATATATATATATATATATATATATATATATATATATATATATATATATATATATACATATATATATATGTATATATATATATATATATATATATATATATATATATATATATATATATATATATATATATATATATATATATATATATATATATATATATATATATATATATATATATATATATATATATATATATATATATATATATATATATATATATATATATATATATATATATATATATATATATATATATATATATATATATATATATATATATATATATATATATATATATATATATATATATATATATATATATATATATATATATATATATTTATATATATATATATTAATATAAATATATATATATATATATATATATATATATATATATATATATATATATATATATATATATATATATATATATATATATATATATATAAAACCAAGCAAGCACATTACATATGTGAAAACATGAATCATTTTTTACCCCGACCGGGACTCGAGCCTAGGACTTATAATTACTAAGTCAAGGAGCTACCAGCTACACACCACAGAAGGTTAAAAGGAATCCAACCGAGTGAGGTTAGGGAATCTGTAATATGAACATAGTGGCATTCAGATAGAATGTGTTCATCCCTAAGTATAGCAGATATAAGCTATAAGGTTGGATTCCTTTTAACCTTCAGTGGTGTGTAGTTGATAGCGCCTTGACTTAGCAATTATAAGTCCTAGGTTCGAGTCCCGGTCGGGGTAAAAAATGATTCAATGTTTCACATATGTAATGTGCTTGCTTGGTTATTGTATGACCCGAATGAGATTGGTGAATTGAATTAAATGCTAAAATGAAGCCACGAGTGAGGTTGGGGAATCTGTAATATGAACATAGTGGCATTCAGATAGAATGCGTTCATCCCTAAATATAGCAGATATAAGCTATAAGGTTGGATTCCTTTTAACCTTCTGTGGTGTGTAGTTGGTAGCACCTTGACTTAGTAATTATTAGTCCTAGGTTCGAGTCCCGGTCGGGGTAAAAGAATGATCCATATATATATATATATATATATATATATATATATATATATATATATATATATATATATATATATATATATATATATATATATATATATATATGCATGTATATGTGCATGCATACATACATACATTTTTTTTCCTTGTGTTTTTGAGTGACTAAGACTTCAGTGAGTTAATCATACATAATTTCCCTAAATAAGAAATCCTGCAGATATTGTGAGTAAATAACTTATATTCGTTGTATGACGAAACTGTCCAAATATTAAAGGAAAAAAAATGAGAACATTTTCGTTAGGGGAGAGAGAAAGAAGCTGCCCTGCTCTGCCATGAAGGAAACTTAGAAGAGTTGCCAGAGGTGAAGCCATCACATCACATTATCTAATTTTTTGTGTAAATTGGGGAGAGCTATTAAGCCGTTCACCTGATCCTGTGGTTCCATATATTGTTAAAATCAGTATCCTTCCCATTTATATTAATTTGATAGCTAGTTTGAAACACGAAATAATTGAATAATTAAATAAATACCGAAAATACACCTGTCAACAGTACTGAGTTAAGTTGCCAAGTAGTACAGCTGTTTTCTTCATTTTTTTTCCTTTTCTTTTAGCCTTCTCTTTTACTATTTTTTTTTTTTAATTTGTATAATATTGAGTTAAATGGAGTGGAGTTCCACAGGGTTCAGTTTTAGGGCCACTTTTGTTCCTTGTATATGTAAATGACCTACCAGAGTCTGTAAATTCATTCATGAATATGTTTGCAGATGAAGCAAAGATTGTGAAGAAAGCAAAAAACGAGAACAATGGTAGAGAACTTCAGAAAGATCTAAATAACCTGCGTGAATGGTCAGAAAAGTGGCTAATGAAATTCAATACTTCAAAATGTAAGGTAATGAGAATGGGTACAAGTGCAAGAAGGCCCAAGCTTGACTACTCGGTGGCTGGAGTGCAACTTCAAGAGACAGAAAATGAGAGAGATCTAGGAGTAAACATACTGGCAGATTTGTCTCCAGAAATACATATAAATGGCATAGTAAGGGCAGCATATGCATTCTTATCAAATGTAAGGGTAGCCTTCAGGCACATGGACAAGGAAATGTTGAGAAATATTTATGTAACCTATGTGAGGCCAAAACTCGAATATGCAGCCCCCTTTTGGAATCCGCACTTGAAAAAGCACATAGCTAAGCTTGAAAAAGTTCAAAGACATGCCACGAAACTGGTGCCAGAAATACGCAATCTCAGTTATGATAAGAGGCTGAGGGAATTAGACTTACCATCACTCGAAGCTAGAAGATTGAGGGGGGATATGGTGACAGTCTTTAAATTCCTTCCTGGTTATGATAGAGTGGATAGGGATCGATATTTTGATATGGCTGGCTCTAGAACTAGAGGTCATAGTTTGAAGCTTCATAAGAAAACTTGTTTGCAGGATGTAAGGAAATACTTTTTCAGTGTAAGAGTAGTTGATAATTGGAATTGGCTAAGCGAGGAGGTAGTTAATGCTATCTCAATCCATAGTTTTAAGGACAGGTATGATAAGTATCACTAAGTATAAAATGGAACCGATGAGGAGACGGGAAGATACGAGCTTTGGGCTCTTTCCCGTAAACACAATTAGGTAATCACAATTAGGTAATCACACACACATAAATCTGAAATCCTGCAGAGTATTGTGAGTACAAAACTTTTATTTGTTGTATGACGAGACTGTCCAAAATATTAAAGGAAAAAATTGAGAACATTTTCGTGAGGTGAGAGAGAAGCTGCTGTCCAGTTCTGCCTTGAAGGAAATTTAGAAGAGTTGCCAGAGGTGAAGCCATCACATCACATTACCTAATTTTTTGTGCAAACTGGGGAAAGCTCTTAAGCCGTTTACCTGATCCTGTGGTTCCATATATTGTTAAAATCAGTATCCTTCCCATTTATATTAACTTGTTAGTTAGTTTGATACACGAAATAATTGAATAATTAAATAAATACCAAATATCCACCTGTCAACAGTACTGAGTTAAGTTGCCAAGTAGTACAGCTGTCTTATTTTCTTCATTTTTTTTGCTTTTCTTTTAGGTTTCTCTTTTACTATTTTTTTTTAATTTGTATAATATTGAGTTAAATGTAAAGTCTAATCCTGTGATAACATATCTTGGTTAGCAAGTGAGTTTATCAGTTAGGAAGAATATATAGCAGAAACAGGTGGGTGCCTCCTCAGACACAAATTCAAATTTTCCTTCAGGTTTGACTTTTGTTTTGTTGCATTTTTTTTCTCTTTCATTTTATCCTCAAATTACCATAGTCAAATTTTAAGTTAAGATGTGTGTTACCAGAAAAGAGATAAATTGAGTCACTAAAGAGCACTTATATGGAGATATAAAAATTCTGTGTGAAGTTTACATTAAAGTTTTTCTCTCTTTTTTTTTCTCATTCTCTTATTCTTTCTATATTCTGTGAGAGGGAGAACATAAAAATGAGGCCATCTCTGTCCCAAACCTCTCCCACCCATGGGTCGGTAGGAGGGGTAGCTATCAGGAGACTAAAACAGAAAATCAAGGACTTAGAGGCAATGGTTATAAGCCTTGATGAAAAAATTCGGAATATGGATAGAGAAATAAAAGAGAATGAAACACTCAGAGAGGAAATAAGATCTTTGGAGGAAGCAAATAAAGCACAAGGGCAGGAGAGAAAGGCACTAGAAAAAAGAATAAAGAAGCTGGAAGAGGAAAAGAGTGAAATAGAAACTAGAATTTCTAAACAAGAAGATAAAAACAAACAGCTGAATGACAACCTAAAGGAATTAGATGTTAGTTCACTGCTCTCTTCTGAGAGAGACGAGATTGTTGCTTGGAATGTCCAGATTAAGGAAAACATTGAACAGTTTAGAAAAGAGCTCCAGGAGCTGAATATGGAAAATGATGCCATGAAAACTTCCTTTGCTGATGCACTAAAGGGGATTGTGGCAGTACAAGAGGCTGTAAAGGTGGTGGCTCTGGAAAACATACAAACAGTTGACTATAAAGAAACAGTAATCGAAAATATGAAAGACGTTGTGATGGAAAGGGCAATCCCACTCATCGAACAGGCACTTGATAAAGAGAAGACAGTGGCAATCTCAGGCATAAGCGAATCCCAGGAGCCAACATGGCAGGGGAGACTTGAAGAAAATAAAGCTAGGATTGTAGACCTGATAAGAAAGCTTGGAGTAGTTTGTGGTCCTGAGGATATTGTAAACATACACCAACTAAGTAAATATTCGAGGGAAGGAAAGCCGAGACCAACAAAAGTAACATTTGAGAGAGGGGAAACTTGTAGGGAAATATTGTTGAGAAAAAAAAGTCTAAAAGACCTTCAAGAATTCAAAGAAGTGTTCATTAGACGATACAGAACACAGGAAGAGATGGGAATGATCAAAAACTTGTTGGAAGAGGCAAGAAGGTTAAATGATGAAAGAAATGAAGAACAGAAGAAAAATGTTCATTTCAGAGTTCTTCCAGACAAAGGGGAGATAAAGAAGATAATGACAGAAGATCAGGGGATGGGGCCTCATTAAGATTGTTATACACAAATGCTGATGGATTAACTGGTATGGCAGAAGAATTAAAAGATAGGATTCACAACAGTAAGGCAGATATAGTAGCAATTACAGAGACTAAGTTGAGTGAGGACATAAACAGTGTCACAGTTTTTCCTAAGGGCTTCAGAATATTAAGGGTTGAAAGATCTGAGAGGACTGGTGGAGGGATAGCACTGCTCATAAGTGAAAGGATTCAAGTTGAAGAAATAAACTTGGCTATAGAAAGTGAGTTCAAGGAATTTCTTGTTGCTCGCATAAATACTGGGTCAGAGAGCATTATAATAACTGTTGTATATAACCCACCAAGGAACCAGAATAGGCTTGAAGTTTATGAGGAAAGTCATATAGGTACCATTGAAGTCATAAACTCAGATGTTAACATGGCACAGGAAAATAAATGTAGGATTTTAATTATGGGAGATATTAATCATAAAGAGATAGATTGGATAAATCTTGACCCAAACAGTGGTGAGGACTCATTCGGGGCAAGATTCCTAGATTGTGTACAAGGGAATTTCCTACACCAACATGTAATGGAACCAACGAGGGCCAGGGGTGGGGATGAGCCATCACTACTTGATCTAGTATTCACAAATAATGTGTTGGATATTGAAAAAATTGAGTATGAACCACCAATTGGAAAGAGTGACCACTGTGTGTTGTTGATGAAATATATCATTGAAGATATTCTGCCTGAGAGTAGAGGCACTGAGGACATGAGGAGGAACTATCCGACAGAAGATTACATCAAAATGAATGAGCCTTTTGCAGTTACTGACTGGAGAACCTTATTTTACAACAAATCTGTACAAGAAATGTATGACATCTTTTGTGAGAAATATGGGAAGATAGTAGATTGCTGCATACCTGTCACCAAAGTAGGTGTAATTCATGCCAGAGAGAAATGGTTTGATAATGGGTGTAAAAGAGCTAAGGAGTGGGGAGACAAATGCTGGAAAGGGTATAGGAGGAGAAAAAACATAAATGCCTGGCAAACCTACAAAAGAGCAAGAAATGACTACCTAAGTAAAAGGAGAGAGGCAGAGAGATACTATGAGAGGGACATCACCAGGAGGGCTAAAGAAAATCCCAAGCTTTTCCACAGCTTTATCAGAGGAAAACTGAAGGTAAAAGAACAGGTTTTAAGGCTAAAGAGAGCGGATGGAAGCATCACTGAGACGGATGAAGAGATCTGCAAAGAATTGAACAAGGAGTTTCAGTCAGTATTTACAGTAGAAAATACCCCACCCCCTCAGATTGCAGAGATAGAAGCTCAAGGGCCGGTATTAGAGAACATCAACCTTACAGCCACAGAAGTATGCAAAGCGCTGATCGATTTAGATGTTCATAAAGCTACAGGTCCTGATGACATATCCCCTCATGTGCTTAAAAAATGCGCAAACTCAATATCAGTGGCACTAAGTATCATATTTACAAAGTCACTGGAGTCAGGGGAGATTCCAAGATGCTGGAAACAAGCAAATGTGATACCTATCTTCAAAAAGCCCCCGCGGGCCACAGGGAGGCCGCCACCTCAGGGGCTCCCCCCGGGGGGGGCGGCTCTGAACTATAGACCAGTTTCTTTGACCAGCATAGTTTGCAAAGTTATGGAGAAACTACTAAGGAAACATATCTCTCTTCACTTGGAATCCTTCAACTTTTTGTCAGTGAGGCAACATGGCTTCAGAGAAGGTAGATCAACAGTAACAAACTTATTAGAATTTTATGATGAGGAAAGCCGAATCTTACAGGAAAGAGAGGGCTGGGCAGATTGCATATTCCTAGACTTCCAGAAAGCGTTTGACACTGTTCCACATGGGAGACTTATTAGGAAGCTGCAATCAATGGCTAGAATAGGTGGAAATGTTTTGGAATGGATAAAAACTTACTTAGAAGGAAGGGAACAGAGGGTTAGAGTAAGACACTCAGTGTCTGAATGGAGAAGAGTTAGTAGTGGAGTTCCACAGGGTTCAGTTTTAGGGCCACTTTTGTTCCTTGTATATGTAAATGATCTACCAGAGTCTGTAAATTCATTTATGAATATGTTTGCAGATGATGCAAAGATTGTGAAGAAAGTAAAAAACGAGAACAATGGTAGAGAACTTCAGGAGGACCTAAATAATCTGCATGAGTGGTCAGAAAAGTGGCTAATGAAATTCAGTACTTCAAAATGTAAGGTAATGAGAATGGGTACAAGTGCAAGAAGGCCCAAGCTTGACTACTCGGTGGCTGGAGTACAACTTCAAGAGTCAGAAAATGAGAGAGATCTAGGAGTAAACATACTGGCAGATTTGTCTCCAGAAATACATATAAATGGCATAGTAAGGGCAGCATATGCATTCTTATCAAATGTGAGGGTAGCCTTCAGGCACATGGACAAGGAAATGTTCAGAACTTTAATTTCTTGACGTCGGCTACCCCCCAATTTAAGGGGGAAACAGCCTCGGTATATGTATGTATGTATGTGAGGCCAAAACTCGAATATGCAGCCCCCTTTTGGAATCCACACTTGGAAAAGCACATAGCTAAGCTTGAAAAAGTTCAAAGACATGCCACGAAACTGGTGCCAGAAATACGCAATCTCAGTTATGATAAGAGGCTGAGGGAATTAGACTTACCATCACTGGAAGCTAGAAGAGTGAGGGGGGATATGGTGACAGTCTTTAAATTCCTTCATGGTTATGATAGAGTGGATAGGGATCGATATTTTGATATGGTAGGCTCTTGAACTAGAGGTCATAGTTTGAAGCTTCGTAAGAAAACTTCTTTGCAGGATGTAAGGAAATACTTTTCCAGTGTAAGAGTAGTTGATAATTGGAATTCGCTAAGCGAGGAGGTAGTTAATGCTATCTCAATCCATAGTTTTAAGGACAGGTATGATAAGTATCACTAAGTAGAAAATGGAACCGATGAGGAGACGGGAAGATACGAGCTTTGGGCCCTTTCCCGTTAACACAATTAGGTAAGTATAATTAGGTAAGTACATACATACATGCATGTATATGTGCATACATACATACATACATGCATACATACATATATACATACATTTATACATACACACATCGTACCTAGTTTTAAGGACAGGTACGATAAGTATCACTAAGTCTAAAATGGAACCGATCAGGAGACGGGAAGATACGAGCTTTGGGCTCTTTCCCGTAAACACAATTAGGTAATCAATTAGGTAATCACATACATATATAAATAGATAAACAGTGTCACAATTTTTCCTAAGGGCTTCAGAAATATAATGGTTGAAAGATCTGAGAGGACTGATGGAGGGATTGCACTACTCATAAGTGAAAGGATTCTGGTTGAAAAAATAAACTTGGCTATAGAGTGAGTTCAAGGAATTTCTTGTTGCTCGCATAAATACTGGGTCAGAGAGCATTATAATAACTGTTGTACATAACCCACCAATGAACCAATATAGGCTTGAAGTTTATGAGGAAAGTCATGTAGGTGCTGCTGAAGTCATAAACTCAGCTGTTAACATGACACGGGAGAGAAAATGTAGGATTTTGATTATGGGAGATTTTAATTATAAAGAGAAAGATGGAATAAATCTTGACCCACACAGTGGTGAAGACTAATTCGGGGCAAGATTCCTATATTGCGTACAAGGGAATTTCCTACACAAACATGTACTGGAACCAACGAGGGCCAGGGGTAGGGATGAGCCATCACTACTTAATCTAGTATTCATAGATAACATGTTGGATATTGAAAAAAAAATTAATATGAACCACCAATTGGAAAGAGTGACAACTGTGTGTTGATGATGTAGTTAATTGTTGAAGATATTCTGCCTGAGAGTAGAGGCACCGAGGACAAGAGGAGGAACTATCCAAAAGAAGATTACATCAAAATGAATGAGCTTTTTGCAATTATTGACTGGAGAACCTTATTTTACAACAAATCTGTACAAGAAATGTACGACATCTTTTGTGAGGCATATGGGAATGTAGTAGATTGCTGCATGCCTGCCACCAAAGTAGGTGTAATTCATGCCAGAGAGAAATGGTTCGATAATGGGTGTAAAAGAGCTAAGGAGTGGAGAGACATGCTGGAAAAGGTATAGGAGGAGAAAAAACATAAATGCTTGGCAAACCTACAAAAGAGCAAGAAATGATCACCCAAGTCAAAGAAGAGAGGCAGAGAAAGACTATGAAAGAGACATCACCAGAAAGGCTAAAGAAAATCCCAAGCTTTTCCACAGCTCTATCAGAGGAAAACTGAAGGTAAAAGAACAGGTTTTAAGGTTTAAGAGAGCGGATGGAAGCATCACTGAGACGGAAGAAGAGATTTGTAAAGAATTGAACAAGGAGTGTTAGTCAGTATTTACAGTAGAAAATACCCCACCCCCTCAGATTGCAGAGATAGAAGCTTATGAGCCTGTGTTAGAGAACATCATCCTTTCAGCCACAGAAGTATGCAAAGAGCTGATGGAGTTAGATGTCCATAAAGCTACAGGTCCTGATGATATATCCCCTCATGTACTTACAAAATGCGCAAACTCAATATCAGTGGCACTAAGTATCATATTTAAAAAGTCATTGGAGTCAGGAGAGATTCAAAGATGCTGGAAACAAGTGAACGTGATACCTATCTTCAAAAAAGGAAGTAGGGATACGGCTCTAAACTATAGACCAGTTTCCTTGAACAGCATAGTTTGCAAAGATATGGAGAAACTACTAAGGAAACATATCTCTCTTCACTTGGAATCCTTCAACTATTTGTCAGTGAGACGACATGGCTTCAGAGAAGGTAGATCAACAATAACAAACTTATTAGAATCTTATGATGAGGCAAGCCGAATCTTACAGGAAAAAGAGGGCTGGGCAGATTGCATATTCCTAGACTTCCAGAAAACATTTGACTCTGTCCCACACTGAAGACTTATTGAGATGCTGCAAGCAATGGCTAGAATAGGTGGAAATGTCTTGGAATGGATAAAAACTTACTTAAAAGGAAGGGAACAGAGGGTTAGAGTAAGACACTCAGTGTCTGAATGGAGAAGAGTTAGTAGTGAAGTTCCACAGGGTTCAGTTATAGGGCTACTTTTGTTCCTTGTATATGTAAATGATCTACCAGAGTCTGTATATTCATTCAAGAATATGCTTACAGATGATGCACAGATTGTGAAGAAAGTAAGAAACGAAAACAATGGTTGAGAACTTCAGGAAGATCTAAATTGTCTGCATGAGTGGTCAGAAAAGTGGCTAATGAAATTCAATACTTCAAAATGTAAGGTAATGAGAATGGGTACAAGTGCAAGAAGGCCCAAGCTTGACTACTCGATGGCAGGAGTACAACTTCAAGAGACAGAGAATGAGAGAGATCTAGGAGTAAACATACTTGCCGATTTGTCTCCAGAAATGCATATAAATGGCATAGTTAGGGCAGCATATGCTTTCTTAGCAAATGTACGGGTAGCCTTCAGGCACATGGACAAGGAAAGGTTTAGAAATATTTATGTAACCCATGTGAGGCCAAAACTTGAATATGCAGCCTCCTTTTGAAATCTACACTTGAAAAAGCACGTTACCATCTTGAAAAAGTTCAAAAACATGCCACGAAACTTGTGCCATGGAAAGAGACTTACCATCACTCGAAACTGGAGGAATGAGGGGGGATATTGTGACAGTCTTTAAATTCCTTCATGGTTATGATAGAGTGGATAAGGATCGATATTTTGATGTGGTTGGCTCTAGAACTAGAGGTCATAGTTAGAAGCTTCGTAAGAAAACTTCCTTGCAGGATGTAAGGAAGTACTTTTTTAGTGTAAGAGTAGTTGATAATTGGAATTCGCTAAGTGAGGAGGTAGTTAATGCTAGCTCAATGCAAAGTTTTAAGGACAGGTATGGTAAGTATCACTAAGTACAAAATGGAACCGATCAGGAGACGGGAAGATAAGAGCTTTGGGCTCATTCCCGTAAGCACAATTAGGTAATTACATACATACATACATACATACATACATACATACATACATACATACATGCATGCATACATACATACAAACATACATACATACACATTTTGGAATAATTTCAAAGATATTCCACAAAACTGGTGCCAGAAATACGCAATCTCAGTTATGATTAGAGGTGGGGGAATTAGACTTACCTTAACATATCTCTCTTCACTTGGAATCCTTCAACTTTTTGTCAGTGAGGCAACATGGCTTCAGAGAAGGTAGATCAACAGTAACAAACTTATTAGAATTTTATGATGAGGTAAGCCAAATCTTACAGGAAAGAGAGGGCTGGGCAGATTGCATATTCCTAGACTTCCAGAAAGCGTTTGACACTGTTCCACATGGGAGACTTATTAGGAAGCTGCAATCAATGGCTAGAATAGGTGGAAATGTTTTGGAATGGATAAAAACTTACTTAGAAGGAAGGGAAAAGAGGGTTAGAGTAAGACACTCAGTGTCTGAATGGAGAAGAGTTAGTAGTGGAGTTCCACAGGGGTCAGTTTTAGGGCCACTTTTGTTCCTTGTATATGTAAATGACCTACCAGAGTCTGTAAATTCATTCATGAATATGTTTGCAGATGATGCAAAGATTGTGAAGAAAGTAAAAAACGAGAACAATGGTAGAGAACTTCAGGAGGATCTAAATAATCTGCATGAATGGGTGGTCAGAAAAGTGGCTAATGAAATTCAATACTTCAAAATGTAAGGTAATGAGAATGGGTACAAGTGCAAGAAGGCCCAAGCTTGACTACTCGGTGGCTGGAGTACAACTTCAAGAGACAGAAAATGAGAGAGATCTAGGAGTAAACATACTGGCAGATTTGTCTCCAGAAATACATATAAATGGCATAGTAAGGGCAGCATATGCATTCTTATCATATGTAAGGGTAGCCTTCAGGCACATGGACAAGGAAATGTTCAGAAATATTTATGTAACCTATGTGAGGCCAAAACTCGAATATGCAGCTCCCTTTTGGAATCCGCACTTGAAAAAAGCACATAGCTAAGCTTGAAAAAGTTCAAAGACATGCCACGAAACTGGTGCCAGAAATACGCAATCTCAGTTATGATGAGAGGCTGAGGGAATTAGACTTACCATCACTGGAAGCTAGAAGAGTGAGGGGGGATATGGTGACAGTCTTTAAATTCCTTCCTGGTTATGATAGAGTGGATAGGGATCGATATTTTGATATGGCTGGCTCTAGAACTAGAGGTCATAGTTTGAAGCTTGGTAAGAAAACTTGTTTGCAGGATGTAAGGAAATACTTTTTCAGTGCAAGAGTAGTTGATAATTGGAATTCGCTAAGCGAGGAGGTAGTTAATGCTATCTCAATCCATAGTTTTAAGGACAGGTATGATAAGTATCACTAAGTACAAAAGGGAACCGATCAGGAGACGGGAAGATACGAGCTTTGGGCTCTTTCCCGTAAACACAATTAGGTAATTAGGTAATTAGGTAATCACAAGGAAGAGGAGGGACATGTTAACCGTTTTTAAACACCCTCCTGGTTTTGGCAGGGTGGATAGGGATCGATATTCAGATATGGCTGGCACTAGAACTAGAGGTCATAGTTTGAAACTTCTTTGTAGTATAGAAGGAAAGACTTCAGTTAATATAAGCATGGTTGATCATTAGTATTCGCCAGGTGAGGAAATAGTAAATGCTATTCTCATTTATAGCTTTAAGGTCAGTACTGTTAGTGAGCAAAATCAAAATCAGCCAGGAGATGGGGAGCTACAATCTTGGGGCTCTTTCCCATGAGCAAAATTAGGTAATTATGCACAACACAGAATAGTCCTTGTTGACGAAGAGGGGAACAACTGTTACTTGTGATATTGGTTAGGCAAGAAAGCGACACATGTGATGAAAAGAATGACCTTGAGAATGGAAGATTCATGAGTCTTCTTCTTCTTCTTCTTCTTCTTCTTCTTCTTCTTCTTCTTCTTCTTCCTCTTCTTCTTCTACTTCATCATCATCTTATCATTATTATTATTATTATTATTATTATTATTATTATTATTATTATTATTATTATTATTATTATTATTATTTTCTTCTCCCTTTCCTTCTCCTCCTCCTCCTCCTCCTCCTCCTCCTCCTCCTCCTCCTATTTCTTTTTCTTCTTCTTTTTGTTATTATTCATATTCATATTCATATTATTATTATTATTATTATTATTATTATTATTATTATTATTATTATTATTATTATTATTATTATTATTATTATTATTATTATTATTTCCCCTGAGGAGGGGGGTTAAGAATACTTCCTCTGTATTGCTTTGCGTGTCTTAAAAGTCGACTAAATGGGGCGGAGCTGGGGGACTGTGAATCCCCTCTTCTGTATTTTACTTCCTAAGAATAGCCAAGAGATGTGGGGGTATTCTGGCAGGAGAGACCCAGTCAGAACCCTAATAATTGGGTCTCTGAATGTGCGTGGTTGTGATGTAAATGAAAGTAAGAGGGAGGTGATAGGGAGTATGTTTGCGGAGAGAAAGATAGATGTACTTGCATTGAACGAAACTAAGATAAAAGGGAATGGTGAGGTGACATATGGGAGAGTGGTAGGTAGGGTGTCTGGAGTTGAGAAGGGGAGAGGAAGAGAGGGAGTGGCTCTGTTATTAAGTGAAGAGATGAATAAGTGTGTGGTAGAATGGAAGGAAGTATCTTCTCGAATAATAGTGGCTAAAATGAGGCTGGGATGCGAGGCATGGGCGTTTGTGGGTGCATATGCCCTGGCAGTGAAAGAAGTGAGGTAGAAAGAGAAGAATTTTGGATGAAATTGAATGAGTGTTTGGAAGACTTGGGAAGGAATGCGAATGTGGTGTTGATGGAAGATTTAAATGCTAGAGTAGGGAATGAGCCAGTGGATGGTGTAATTGGGAATTATGGAGTACCTGTTAGGAATGAGAATGGAGAGAAAATGATAGAAATGTGTATTGAGAGAGAGATCTTGATTTCTAATACTTCATTTAAAAAGAAGGATGTGCACAAGATATATGGGTCAGAGTGGATAATGGAAGAGTAGTTGACAGAGCATTAATGGATTATGTTGTGGTGAACAGGAGGGTGATTGGAAGAGTATTGGATGTGAATGTACTGAGAGTAGCTAGTGGTGAAATATCTGACCATTATTTAGTGGAAAGTAGAGTGAGAGTAGGAGAAAGGTGGAGAAGAGAGGTGCTAAAAGTGAATGAATTGTATAAGAAAGAGAAAGACTGTGAGTATAAGGCTAGTGTGAGAAATGTGTGGAATGTAGTGAAAGAGAAAGTGGATTCGGGAGTGGAAGAAGAATGAGGCTGTTTCAAGGAGGAGGTTATGAAGTGTGCCGATGCAGTATGTGGAAGGAGACTAACTGGTGGAAGTAAAAGGAAAGGTAGTGAATGGTGGAATGAGCAGGTAAGTGCAGTAGTGGCTGAAAAGAAGCGGGCTTACGAGACGTATGAAAGGTATTGTGCAAAGAGGAGGTTAGCGAAGCACGTGATGAGGGAGGCAAAGAGAGAAGTGGATGTAATGTGGGGCAGATGCTTGCCTGAGAATTTTGAAAGGAATAAAAAGATGTTTTGGAAGGAAGTGAAAAGAGTGAGGAAAGGTGAATGTGATAGGGAGGAGAGAGTGAAAGGAGCAGATAGGCAATTGCTAGTGGATGAAATAAAGGTAAGAGAGAGATGGGCTGAATATTTCAAGAACCTGCTGAATGAGGAAGATGATAGAGAGGCAGAGATTGGGGCTGTGGAAAACGAACGGAGAATGCCAACGTTAGGCGATGAGAATGATAGAGAAATAACAAAAGACGAGGTACATTTAGCATTGAGATCAACGAAAGCAGGTAAAGCACCAGGGATAGATGGGTGTCATGCTGAATGCTTGTCAAAAGGTGGGGAGGCATTAGTAGAATGGATGATTAGGTTGTTTAATGTATGTTTCAGGAAAGGGAGAGTCCCAGTTGATTGGAGGAGTGCATGTGTAGTTCCACTTTACAAAGGGAAGTGAGATAAGTATGAGTGTAGTAGTTTTAGGGGAATTAATTTGTTGAGTGTAGTTGGTAAGGTATATGGAAGAGTGTTAATCGAGAGAATTAGGAAAGGTACTGAAAGATTGATTGGGGAAGAACAGTGTGGGTTCAGGAAAGGAAGAGGATGTGTGGATAAGGTGCTTGCAGTAAGACAAGTGTGTGAGAAGTTCTTGGAGAAAGTTAGGGACACTTTTTGGGCCTTTATGAATTTAGAGGAAGCGTATGACAGGGTAGATAGAGAGGGGTTGTGGAGGGTGTTGTGACTGTATGGAATAAGTGGAAGTTTGTTGAATGCGGTGAAGAGTTTTTACAGGAATAGTAGAGTATGCGTGAGAGTTGGGAATGATATGAGTGATTAGTTTGAGATGAATGTTGGGCTATGTCAAGGTTGTGTAATGTGGCCATGGTTGTAAATGTGTATATGGATGGAGTGGTAAGGGAAGTAAATGAAAGAGTATTAGACAGAGGCTTGGAAATATTGGTTGAGGAGGGAAGGTTGTGGAAATTGAGTCAGTTGCTAGTTGTGGATGATGTGCGTATGTGGATCTTGGTGAATGCGCATTTCTTGGCTCGGCCACTCCCCTTACAAGGGGGAATGAGGCTTGTGTCTATATATATATATATATCATTATTATAATTATTATTATTATTATAATTATTATTATTATTGTTATTATTATTATATTATTATTATTATTATTATCATTATTATTATTATTGTAATTATTATTATTATTGCTATTATTATATTATTATTATTATTATCATTATTATTATTATTATTATTATTATTATTATTATTATTATTATTATTATTATTATTATTATTATTATTATTATTATTATCATTATTATTATTATTATTGTTATTAATATTATTATTATTATTTTCTTCCTCCAAACTTTCTTCTTCTTCTTCTTCTTCTTCTTCTTCTTCTTCTTCTTCTTCTTCTTCTTCTTCTTCTTCTTCTTCTTCTTCTTCTTCTTCTTCTTCTACTCTATGGATAGCTTTTCCCTTGTTTATATGGGGTTGCTGCGTCCCAACAGCTTCTCAGAGGCTTGTATTACGCTTTGACTCAACGTTTAGCAGTTTGATGTCCTTTCTGACATCAATCCTCTCCATTTAACCAGGCTTAGGACCGAACCAAGTTAAGCTGCCTCGATTCCCCAGTGCTTGTATCAGTAAATGACGAGTGGGTAAAATTAGGTAATTTAGTAAGATAAATTTAGCAAATTAAATGGATGATTAGCTATAAGAGTGATTAATTCTTTACTTCTAAGAGAGGGATTAAATTTACTAGCGGACATTGAGGGGATTATTTTATTTCTATTATTGGACACAAGGAGGGATTATCCTCAGTGGGGAACACTAGGAAGATTAGCTTTACTGGTGGAATCTAGGAGATATTACCGATATTTGTGGACAGTAGGAAGGATTATCTTTGCAAATGGACATTGGAGGGATTATTTCTTACTAGTAGAGACTGTAAGAGATTATTTTTACTAGTAGACACCAGGAGGGATTGTCTTCATGAGTAGGGTACTGGGTATAATTATCTTTGCTATCGGACAATAAGAAGAATTAACTTTACGAGTGGACACTGCAAGGGATTATCATTTCTACTGGACACTTGGAAGGATTAAATTTAATTGTGGACACAGTGAAGGATTATATTTAATGAGAGAGATTATCCTTATAATGGATACTCGGAGGGATTAAACTAAACAGTGGACCCTGGGATGGATTATCATTATATACTGGGAACTTGGAGGGATTAAATTTACTAGTGGAAACTGTGAAGGATTATATTTATTGGGAGGGATTATCCATATTAGAGGACACTAGGAAGGATTATCATTACTAGATCACAAAAATAATCCCCAAATTCTGTCTATCTAGACCAGTTAGGAAGGACATACTAGCTGATTACTGACACAGTGATTACTGACAGTAGGAAGGACATACTAAGTAATTACTGACAGTAGGGAGGACATATTAAGTGATTACTGACTTACTAAGTGATTACTAACATATTAAGTGCTTACTGACTGATACGTCCATTGACTTCTAAAGAGCTGGTAAGAAAAAAAAATAATTCATTGAAATTCATGTCTTAGATCTTGTATGTATGATTTACTCTTGTATTGTGTGTTTGGGTTTGTGGGTTTTCTTTTTCGCATTTTTTTATATTTACTGAAAACACAGTATTTATATTTTTTTTATTTTTCTTAGTAGTTTTTACTTCTCCCCGATGTCGTAGGACTTTTGGCTAGGTGTCAAAGGAAACATTAAACACTCTCTCCAGTGTGTAATAGGATGAGGCCTATGGTAAGATATATAGCTGGTCCCGTGGGACTCGGCATCTGGCGTTCAAATATCTCAAGAGGGTGTGAGATATAAACCAGTCCTTTATTCCCCATACCACACAGAAACACTTGTCCTAAATGTGAAGTACATGCCCGGGGGAGATACCCAATGGCAATAGGCGATTACCACCCACTCCTTTGCAATAGGCTCGTTGGAATAGCCCCTCCCCAAAATAGGCGGGACTCCACTTCGAACCTGGAGTTGATTTGCAGGACTGGATGTCAAGACACACCCCTGCCCTTGGGGTATTTCAAGAACCACCCAGGGCAGGCACAGTGAGTTGAGTTAGAGACCGGGCCTTGCCAGCAGCAGAGTTAACACAGTACAGCTGAGTTAGCCTCCCCCTTTTGGGGGTGGGACTCAGGAATTAGTCGTGACAGGAACTGTAGTAATAGGAGCTCTGAGTACATAGATGTTAAAATAAGAATAAAAGTAATATAAGGAAGATGTCTTTCACCAACCACGCTACCATAATTATAATTATATATAACGTAGGGAGTAAAATCCCTACGTCAGTGGTGGCAGCGGTGGGATCAATCCACGCCGACACTTTACCGAAGAGAAAGAAGAAAAAAATAGAAGAAAAAAAAAATATATAGCATCTATGGAAGAAAAGTACAAGTGAAGTTTCTTCACTTGTACTTTTCTTCCATAGATGCTATATATTTTTTTTTTCTTCTATTTTTTTCTTCTTTCTCTTCGGTAAAGTGTCGGCGTGGATTGATCCCGAGCTGTCCACCACTGACGTAGGGGATTTTTACTATCCCATCTAATGACACCAATTTGTAAGATAGTACCCTACGTCAGTGGTGACACTCAGTGGGATACTATCTTACAAATTGGTGTCATTAGATGGGATAGTAAAAATCCCCTACGTCAGTGGTGGACAGCTCGGGATCAATCCACGCCGACACTTTACCGAAGAGAAAGAAGAAAAAAATAGAAGAAAAAAAAAATATATAGCATCTATGGAAGAAAAGTACAAGTGAAGAAACTTCAAGACGCTTACCAGCAGTGAGAGAGTGACACCGAGAAAGTCAGAGCTCCCCCTTCACTTACAGTATCATATTATGAGATCCAGCCACTCTCCCCCGCCTCCGTATTGGCAAGGCCCCTCCCCAGCAGTAAAAGTATCAACGAAAGTATTCATGGAAGTCACCGTCGCACTGAGCCAAAGTGTGACCGGGGCATTGAGTGAAAATGCCCATTACAAGAAGTATAAGTTGCCGGATCCGACCAAGAAGATGGCTATTCGTCGATTTTACTCGAGAGATAGAGAATTGGACGGGAACCTCCAGCGCCCAGAAAGGAAAACCCCCTCCTTCCTTGCCTTCTGCCATGAAGTTTTTCAGGACCACCTCCTTAAAATAGCTAAGTACTTGTGATCTGTATCCAGTGAGTAATGGGACAATTCTTAAAAGAAATTGAGGTCGGTGGACGCCGCCATTTTATCTTGTAGTTATGCTTTGACTCAGCCAACCCGCCTATGAGGGGTGTGGCGCCAAATAAGTTGATAAAAGTAGAATTTCTGTACCCATTACTAACATGGATAATTTGTACTAATAGCTATAAGCAGTAATAAACTCCGTTTTTTGTTATAATTTGAGTAATGTAAAGAAATTTCGTTGGAAGTGCGTTCCATTTATTTGTATTAATGCTTAGATTGAATTTTAAGAACGCGAATGTATCGATTTTTAATTGAAAATTTTTTGATATACGTGCAATCACTATTACAGTATATTAATTTCTTAAGTGTAAGAATTATAGTGAGTAATATACTTGAATCTGCTTTTAAGGTTTTACTTAGAACACGTGTGATTTTCGAGAAAGGAATGTGGAAGTGACCATTCGATCTCCCAACCTCGTTATTATAAATCTGTAGTAATTGTACTGATCCTTGATATTTTAAAGTACGTGTAAAATCATTTTTATATAAATTTCTTAAAGCGTAAGAAATAGTGTTAAGATTGCGCCTGTTTTCAAGGTTCTTTCTTTTTTGTTTGTTTTTTTTCTCCGCGGGAGTAATGTTTTAGCGAAAGAAAGACATAAATGACAGATTGTTTTTTAATGTTGTTATGATGAAGGGATTAACATTACGATACGTGTGTGGCATTTTATTTTTGAAGAATAAGAAATTTTGTGATATTGTTTAGAGATGAGATTTTTATTTCGCGCTATGCAGGCGAAAGTAAGAGTAAATTAGAGGAATTTGTGCTGTCCTAGAATAGGGAAGGTTTTTCAGTGTCACCCAAACGTAGCTTCAAGGGAGTAGAATGTTTGTTTGTTCGTTAGAATGGGACCTAGGACTGGTGAGGAAGTCTGTGACCGCACGGCTCAGCCGAGATTTCACCGTTACTCTCCTTCAGAGAGATAAGGGAAAGGGAAACCAACGTTGTAAATAAAAGGGAATTTTACAGAAAGGGGATGATTGTCTTGAAAGTGATATAGCGAATGTGATAGCGAATGAGTATGAATGACTGGGGGTATAATGGGGGGGTTGCTCTAGGGGGTGAAATCGCGGAAAGCACCGTTAGGAAGCATGATTGGGGAGTCTGCGAAGATCGTTCCCCTGCTCCGCCAGGTCCTTCTGCATGCCATATCAGAGTGTATTTATGGGAGGTGATGCGCTGTTGCAATATCTAGTGAGGGATATGTTTGAGAAAGTAATTCTCCACCTGCCCAGATATGGTTGAAATGCCAAGTTTGTTTTATTTTTGTTTTGTCCCCTACTCCGCCATTGAGATTATTATTCGATTTCCGAGAGATTCCAAGATAGATGTTACGTGATAAAGGACGTGAATCTATGAATGATTCTTTATTTTCTTTGCTAGCTGCAGTATATACATTATTTGTCTGAAGAGATATGTTAGATTGATAAAATAAAACTTTGCGAGTTTTAGCCATGATAATGTTTTATCAAAATTATTTCAGCTTGGTCATAAAGAAAGAGTGAGAGCTGACATGAAATGACAACAAGAATGTTACACAGCTGTATCCCGTATTTGAGAGAGCAGAAGTTTATCCAGAAGCCAAAAGAACAGGGGAGAAAACAGCGCCCACATGCGCACCCCCGTAAAAGCAAACAGACAGAGCAGTTATAAGTCAAATTCGAGATAGTAAAAGAATATATATATTTTATGTTTGAATTGTCCATGTACAACTCCGTACGAGAATTTGAAACTTAAGCAAAATGCATTCTTTACTGTTGCTAATGAAATATAATTTTTGTTTTTATTATTGCATCCACAGAGATAGAGTTTTTATATTCTTTGATACCCGTTTTTGTTATATAGTTCTTTTTGTATTGAAGAAATCTTTAAAATCTTACGTAAAGAGTTTTGAAAAGATTATCTAGAGATAACTATGGTTAATCCCTATCATTTTCATGAATTTTAGATTACAATTGAGCTAATTAAAGATAATTGGGATTATTAGAGATTATTTGCTGAGTTTTAAATTTAAAACTAATGATATTTAAGTCATTATAAGACGTCTGTTAAGAAAAAGATATTTGTTCTTTTGTTGATAGTAGTAGGGATAGTGTCACATATGATTTTAATCTTTTGTTTTAATTTCATCAGAGTGGGTGCGCTCCGACTCAACCCTCTGATTTATAGCAAGAAAAGAAATGTCATTATAGGCGAGGATGTGTATGCTGTTACAGTAAAGTCCTTATCAAGATTAAACAGAAAGGAATGGATTTATGCTTCGACAGTTCTGCAGTTGTACACTAAGTTCTTTTTGCTTTTGTTTTTGTTAATGAGGGAATGAGAATAGCCGCTGACAATAAACGTAAGACTCTATCGATAGTCATTGCTAACGTTTGTTCACGTTCATTTGTTTATTTATTTTATTATTAGAGATACTCTGCGACAATTTTTTATTTTCAGTACAAGTAAAAGACAGAGGCCCATCTCAGCTGACATGTGAGTGGAAACCGCAACGTATTTCACGGTCGCCCAGTCTCTCTCTCTCTCTCTCTCTCCTACCTTTCACTCGACTCTGAGCCTGACAGAGGCTCCGTTCAATGCTAAAAGAATGTAGCCGTCTTTGATTTTTGTGTGTGTTTTTTTCCAGCGAAGCTAGGCGATAATTGTACCTACATTTCATTGCAGTCAATAGATTGTTGCATGCTGTTATTGCATAAATACTGATAAGACATCGGTAGTACCGCCATTTGCATAAATGTTTGTGCCACATGCCGCAACTGTTTATAGAATAGATAGAACTCCCATTGACAAATTGTGGAGCCAGCGAGTTGCCACTTATGCTCTATATATATACATTGATTATGACAGCAGGAATTTAAATATTAAAAGAGACTGTGTTAGAATGAGCATTACTATGAAATATAAGTATAGAACTCTTACTTCTGAATGCCAGTCTCCATTGTATATATATTGATATTTCTGATTTAGTATATTTATTTTTATTGTTTGTTATTCTTATTTTTAGATCATGATTATTAGTAATGTTATTATGTTGACTGATATTGTTGCTATCTCTCAATGGCCTGTTGCTAATTATTATTTTTGAAATGAAATCAGCAGTAACCTGATGATTTGTATCTTTTAACTGAATTCATACTTGATGTTATTGTAGCCACTGCTAATAAGAATGTTTCTTTAGTGGCTTTTCTCAGCATTTAATGATTGTTCTTTTTGACATTTATAGTAGAGTAATGCTATGTAGCAGTTGCTAAGCCCTAAGTATCTTGGAATAATAATCTAGTTGTGTAGACACATACCTTCCATTACCACCCTATTCCTAGGCAGCCCCGACCTGCAAGTTCTAAAAGTCTTTAGATTTTGTCCGCTCAGACAAGTCCCTAGTGCCCATTGAATAGAGATTGCAATCACTTGCAGTTGCAGGGGAGGCAAAGTATAGCCTCGATTACCAACGTATGGCCATTGTTGGTACCCTGAAGTCATAGGGAACCTTTCTTACAACTGTAGTAGTGACAGAGGTTCAAATTTTCATCCCGAGGTCTGCTTCGAAGGTACGTGTGGATGGCCGTACGGAAGAGAATCGCTGTGACGTTGCAGGTCTCCTGCGTGGTGGTCTTAGTCAAGATCGGCCGAGGGCAGGACGAGGAAGCCAGGCTGGAAGGATTAGAAAGGTGCCGAATCCTTCCTTTTTGTCTTGCCTATCCGAGTAAAGGAGATATGGTAACAAACCTGGGCCTGCAGCAAGGACGGCGGGGGAGTGAAAAAATGAAATCCCCGAGGGAAACCATGGAATCGCGCCTAGCAAGAATTCATGAGCAAGGGACAGAGAAAATAAAAGTCGTCCTAGACAGAGAAAACAAAGTCCTAAAAAAACACTCTAAAAGGCCATGTAAATGAAAAAAATGAAATCCCCGAGAGAAACCGTGGAATCGCGCCTAGCAAGAATTCATGAGCAAGGGAAGGAAAGAAATAAAAGTTTTAAACTACTTTAAAAAACCATGTAATCTTGATGAAATCCCAGAAACAAGGAAATCCCCATACATGTCATAACTGTAGTGAAAAGAGAGGAAAAGAAACACAGAAATATTTTAAAATATTTTAATAATACCTTTAGAAGCCACGTAAACGCGTTGATGGGATTCAAACAGAAAGAAAAATAATCCCTATACATGTCCAAACTTTAGTGAAGAGAGAAAGAAGGGTATTTAAAAATCCCTTATTAGTTAATTAAAATTACCCCCGTATTAGAACTGAAAAAATGGGAAAGAAAATGTCCCCACCGTCTTTGTCCACTGTGCTAAAAGACAAAATATTTTTATTTTTATTTTTATTTTTTTTTGTTTTACTAGCTTTAAGATAATTTTAAGCGAAAACTCAGAGTCTCCCTTAGATATAGTTTTGAATAAGTGCCATTGATAAATTGTATGATTTGCACTAAGAGTAATAAGTTGCTTTTCTGCTTGAATAATATCAGTGTTTTGCTTAGATATTATCACAGTTTTGCTTTAGTATTATTCTTGTTTGAATTATGATTTAATCTTTATGTTCATTAAGTTTTTATATTAATTGGTCTCTGAATAGTAATTGCATATTGAAATAGTAAATGTTTTGACTTTACACACAGTAAAACATGTTTTGTTTCAGGAGTAGTTTTTAAAGCCAAATTTTAAAATAAATTAATGCCCATAGTAACAATAGGAGTAGAAATTATAAGATAAGGTTTCTTATAGAAATTACTATTGATGTTATGGTCTATTGCATTTTACATTTGTATACATGCCAATACTCTACCTCATTTGTTTGCTAATGTTCTACATGAGTCATAATTTTACTGTAACTAACTCAATTTTGTCTTTTGAAGAAACGAGAGAAGTAGATGAATTAATGTTTTGATTTAAACTGACTTTTGATCTTAATTAATGTTTGATATTAGTTACACACTGAAATTATACTGTTTAAGGTTATGTTTGTTTAAATATAAGAATATGTTTGTATTAAAGATTTCCAACAAGGAAATAGACTCTGCATGCTCTAGTTGTCTGTAGAAGTACTATATATATGTTATGTTTGTGTAATTTGTTTAGGGTTCATAGAAATAGGATTTCTTAGATGATAACTTAATTAATTCGGCCCCGTTTTTATTGTAAACAAATGTTAGTTATGATGATGAAACTGAAATAAGAGATATTTCAGTGTAGTGGGGAGGGATGTCGTAGGACTTTTGGCTAGGTGTCAAAGGAAACATTAAACACTCTCTCCAGTGTGTAATAGGATGAGGCCTATGGTAAGATATATAGCTGGTCCCGTGGGACTCGGCATCTGGCGTTCAAATATCTCAAGAGGGTGTGAGATATAAACCAGTCCTTTATTCCCCATACCACACAGAAACACTTGTCCTAAATGTGAAGTACATGCCCGGGGGAGATACCCAATGGCAATAGGCGATTACCACCCACTCCTTTGCAATAGGCTCGTTGGAATAGCCCCTCCCCAAAATAGGCGGGACTCCACTTCGAACCTGGAGTTGATTTGCAGGACTGGATGTCAAGACACGCCCCTGCCCTTGGGGTATTTCAAGAACCACCCAGGGCAGGCACAGTGAGTTGAGTTGGAGACCGGGCCTTGCCAGCAGCAGAGTTAACACAGTACAGCTGAGTTAGCCTCCCCCTTTTGGGGGTGGGACTCAGGAATTAGTCGTGACAGGAACTGTAGTAATAGGAGCTCTGAGTACATAGATGTTAAAATAAGAATAAAAGTAATATAAGGAAGATGTCTTTCACCAACCACGCTACCATAATTATAATTATATATAACGTAGGGAGTAAAATCCCTACGTCACCGAGGGAGGGGGCTAGAATACTTCCTTCGTGTTCCCCTGCGTTTCGTAAGAGTCTACTAATTGAGGCGGAGCGAGAGGACTGGGAATCTTATTCCCAGAGAGTCAAAGTATTTTGCCTTCACTCAGCCACTCCCCTTATAAGGGAAAAAATGGTTCATGTATATAGATAGATAGATATTTGAGTATAATAATTTTCTCACACGCTGGTTTGAAGAGACACACGGATTAGGTAAAGATTAGCAACCCCCCAGGTACATCAAATAATCCCGTAGATTGTTTGATTGGCTTAAATTAGTTTAGGTTAAGTTAATTATTAAAATGAGGATGAAATATTCACTTGATACGAAACGTACATTAATTGGTGTCTTACATTAATTAAATAAGACATCGGAAAGTAATATAACCACAGGATTTACTTAGTCGCAAACTTACAGGTTATAAAAGTACTATCAACATTACCTAGTTCTTGCGAAAACAGGATGCAAATTTTTTTATACATATATAATGCGCCCTTTCACTTCTAAGAAGTCAGTAATTTTTCATTGGTCTTCGTAGAAGGACACACACTGACCTCTCTTGACCCTCTCCAAGAATATAAGAATAAACATTACGTGAGAGAGAGAGAGAGAGAGAGGAGAGAGAGAGAGAGAGAGAGAGAGAGAGGAGAGAGAGAGAGAGAGAGAGAGAGAGAGAGAGAAAGAACATTTACAATAAGAATTATATTGGAAAAAGAGAAATATGAAAGGCTTCTCTCAAGCAAGAATGGTACTATTGACTAGACAGAGATAGATAGATAGATAGACAGATAAATCGATATATATATATATATATATATATATATATATATATATATATATATATATATATATATATATATATATATATATATATGCTCCGGTTTTACGTCACGGACTCCCTTTTCTACCAAGGGCTAGGACGGTTGCTTTCTTGCGAAGGACTTGTTTTGGCAGATGTATTCGTTACCCTGAGTGCATGTACTTGCTAACCTCAGACCGTGACGGGGGCGAACCCCTCGACCTGACGCCTCAGAGTCGCGGACGCTACCGCTTGAGCCACGATGACTACTCTCTCTCTCTCTCTCTCTCTCTCTCTCTCTCTCTCTCTCTCTCTCTCTCTCTCTCTCTCTCTCTCTCTCTCTCTCTCTATATATATATATATATATATATATATATATATATATATATATATATATATATATATATTATATATATATATATCTATATCTATATCTATATCTATATATATATATATATATATATATATATATATATATATATATATATATATATATATATATATATATTAGTCGCCGTGGCTCAGGCGGTAGCGTCCGCGACTCTGAGGCGTCAGGTCGAGGGTTCGGGCCCCGTCACGGTCTGAGGTTAGCAAGGGCATGCACTCAGGGTAAGGATTACATCTGCCAAAGCAAGTCCTTCGCAAGAAGGCAACCGTCCTAGCCCTTGGTAGAAAAGGGAGTCCGTGACGTAAAACAGGAACCATATATATATATATATATATATATATATATATATATATATATATATATATATATATATATATATATATATAGTGAGTGAATGAGAGAGAGAGAGAGAGAGAGAGAGAGAGAGAGAGAGAGAGAGAGAGAGAGAGAGAGAGAGAGAGAGAGAGAGAGAGAGAGAGAGATCCTGGTTCAAAGCATGAACAATCTACAGGTTGGTATGCAATATTTACTTAGCAAGTAGAAAGTGTGTTTGTGTTTGTATGTACGTGTACTTGCTCATACCAACAAAGGGAGAGAGATTGTCAACGGAAGATCAGGTAACACATGCATACTGTATATATCCAATTGTGTTCACGGGAAAGAACCCCAAGCTTGTAATTCCCCGTCTCCTGGTTGATTCCTTTTTTTTTTTTTTTTTTTAACACATATCTTTCCTTGAAACTATCCACTTATCGTTTACCGATTCTTCACTAAGAGAATTTCAATGATAAAATATTCTTTTACACCTTAAATCCTTTGAAGGACTTTTCTTATATAGCTTCAAGCTATGACCTCTAGCTTTAGAGCCATCCATATCATGGCATCGCTCTAGATCAATGCTGGTCAAACCATGAAGGAATTAAAAAAATTGTGTCCATATCCCCACTCTTACTTCTAGTTTCGAGTGGTGGTAATTTGAAGTCTTTCAGCCTTTTATCAACACTGAGCATACGCTCACTGACGAACTAGTATGTATGTAATCACCTAATTATAATAACCTAATTGTGCTTACGGGAAAGAGCTTCATGGTCTTAACTCCTCGTCTCCTTTTTTTGTACTTAGTGATACTTATACTTGTCCCTAAAATTATGGATTGAGTAATCATTAACTACCTCCCCGCTTAGCGAATTCCAATCATCAACTACTCTTAAACTAAAAAAGTACTTCCTTACATCCTGCAAAGAAGTTTTCATACGAAACTTCAAACTATGACCTCTAGTGTGTGTGTGTGTGTGTGTGTGTGTGTGTGTGGTGTAAAATTATCTAATTGTGATTACCTAATTGTGTTTACGGGAAAGAGCCCAAAGCTCGTATCTTCCCGTCTCCTGATCGGTTCCAGTTTCTACTTAGTGATACTTATCATACCTGTCCTTAAAACTATGGATTGAGATAGCATTAACTACCTCCTCGCTTACCCAATTCCAGTTATCAACTACTCTT
>JAXCGZ010005851.1:55000-57500 GCA_037179515.1 Halocaridina rubra | reverse complement strand
GTCTTGTTCAATGCACGTGACTTCATAACACGAAAAGCGTCAAAGCTGCATATTATCGCTCTCTGAGGCCATTTTTCATCATTATCAGTCACTAGAGGTTGCATAATGTTAAGGGAGGTTATTAATCTTCCATTTTTTTTTTACATAATGACCAGTTCTTAGGATAATGTACCTCATAAATTATAGACAGAATTGAAGGCAAGACATGAAATTGGCTTTCATTGAAATGTCAAAACTTGATATTTATGTTTTCGGAACTGGAGACAACCGATATCTGTTAATTTATTATTGCTCGTCTGTCGAGATCTAATTGGTCCAGTTTTTTATATTAATGGTCTTTGGTTAAAATGTACTCCCGCAGGATAATAAGGCAGTAAAACCAATCCATTATTCGAGAGAGAGAAAGAGAGAGAGAGAGAGAGAGAGAGAGAGAGAGAGAGAGAGAGAGAGAGAGAGAGAGAGAGAGAGAGAGAGAGAGAGAGAGAGAGAGAGAGAGAGAGAGAGAGAGAGAGAAAGAGAGAATTCCAGGAACTGCATATTCATCCAGTATACTGATTCCATGAACTATCAGCATAGCTTTTTCAAATTCCCAGAAAAAAAAGACCTTCCATGTGTATAAGCATTTTCGTATTCCAGTGAATACGTAAATTAATTAGACAGAAAAACTGAACAGTGAAGATAAAAAAAAAAAGGTTCATTTCTTTATCAGTATGTTAGAATAAATGTCAGAAAATTTAATAACAGACACGCGCATTATGCTAAAGTAGGCAAATTAAAACGTTGTCCTGGTTTGTATAATCTGGAATACGTAGGTTCCGAACCTTGATGACTTTGTGGAATAAGTAAATAATTAAACAAATAAGATCTTGCTAGTAAATTATTTCAATCTTGTTTCTGCATTACTGCGCACGAGAATATATTATATTGGCTTTTTATCTACTTGATATTTTAAATCCCGTTTTTATAGTTGCTACAATTGCATTACAAGAGTATAACGATTAAATTTTTGTTAAGGCTTGTTTATATATATATATATATATATATATATATATATATATATATATATATATATATATATATATATATATATATATGTAGTCTCCGTGGCAAAATGGTAGCATCCTCGACTCTGAGGCGGCAGGTCGAGGGTTAGCGCCCCGTCACGGACTGAGTTAGTAAGGGCATACACTCAGGATAACGATTACATATGCCAAAACAAGTCCTTCGCAAGAAGGCAACCGTCCTAGCCCTTAGTAGAAAAGGGAGTTCGTGACGTAAAACCGAATCCATCATTCATGAACTTGGCTTTTGATGAGGTCTCATGTGCATAATATTACTCCATATGTTTTAAAACTGATATTGTCTTGAATACTTTTCAGCGAAGTTTAGCCCTTTTGGGTCTGGTCAGTGCTTGGATGGGTGTTCACCGAGGAACACCAATTGATATTTGCATATAAGTGGACTGCCGCAGTGATAAAGTGCTCAATTTCGGAAGGTGAGAACACAAGTTTGAGCCAGAGGAGGGGTGTTAGGAAGGGCATCCGGCTTTAATTCCCGGCCTCAATCCGTCTATGTCCACACCCAAATGGGGGTGGAAAAAGTCATGAGACCTTTAATATTCTTGATTCGTTTTCGATGTGGTCGTCGTGGCAAAGCGATAGCCTTCTCGACTCTGAGGCGTCTTCTGGTCGAGGGTTCGCGGCCACGCACGATCTGAGGTTAGCAAGGACATGCACTCAGAGTGACGATCACACCTGCCAAAACCAAAGTCCTTCTCAGAAAGGCACCGTCCTAGCCCTTAATAGAAAAGGGAGTTCGTGATGAAATACCGATCACATTAGATATGTCCACCATGTGTGGCTGAATATTAGATTTTCTGGCTGTTATTCTCGAGACGATTTCATATTTGTGTATTTGGGCATTTGTTGAATATCCAATACTTGCACAGCGTCACTGTTTCTCACTGTCTCCTGAACTCGCTGTTTGTGACTTTGACATAAATTCTTCGACGGATGCTCTTCCATATACTGTACAGCAATCTTCAAATTTTCCGATCTTGGGAACGCCAACGAGCTGAGCTGCTTTGTTCCTTCAAAGGATTGATGATATGATAATGCACAAATTATCTTCCTTATCGGCAGCTTTTTCTATGTTAATATAGGGTCACTGTTTCTCGCTATCCCATTTGAGACTATTATATGGTACAGGCTCGCAAATTAAGGGCTGGATTCTCCTGCTGACACTCGCCATCTGCATATATCCGGCTTAGGTCCAGCACCAAATCGGGCTGTCTTGCTCCCTTAGAATATGGATCAAAACACCAATAAAAGATTCGTCGTCATGACTAAAAGTCGTATAAAAGGAGTGTCGAGCGATCTTGCACCTCCACAGCTGGAATAATTCGCCAACAAAAATCAAGTTGAGATCAATTGAGAAAAAGGAGAGGTTAACTAGATAAGGAAACGAGGTAATTAGAATTGCTTATAACTCTCCTTGAAAA
>JAXCGZ010005851.1:22500-30000 GCA_037179515.1 Halocaridina rubra | reverse complement strand
AATCTGGAAATTACTCAAATATATATTATACAGGTGATAACAGAGACTATATGGACTAAAAGAAAAAGAAAAAGGAACAGATAGTGTTTTTGCGCTAGCGAGTGTAAAATCATTCATCTTCTGGGAAGAGCGTTTGAAGTTTATTTATGAATTTTATAGCAAAAACTTTATTATTGTAATAGATTATAAATTATCTGTTCCACCACTACCTCATTCTTTCAAAAAAATTATAACATATCATCACAAACGGAATATTTAATATATTGCATAATTGCTTATAAGACGTAATTGAATAAACATTCATAACACACGGCATATTAAATATATTGCATATTCACTTATAAAACAACTATGAATAAACATTTCATCACAAACAGGACATTAAGTATATTGCATATGCACTTATAAAGCATATCTTAATTATCATTTCATCACAAACAGAATATTAAAAGATTGCAAATTCGCTTATAAATATTTGAATAAACATTTCATCACAAACAGGACATTAAGTATATTGCATATGCACTTATAAAGCATATCTTAATAATCATTTCATCACAAACAGAATATTAAAAAGATTGCAAATTCGCTTATAAATATTTGAATAAACATTTCATCACTAACAGAATATTTCATATTTTGCATATTCGCTTATCAAACATATTTGAATAAACATTTCATCACGAACAGGATATTAAACATATTGCATATTTGCTTATGAAACATATTTAAAGAAAAAAACCATATAATTATTGTGAGTGAATGTAACGCTCCTGCGCGCACGTAATAATATGCCCTCAGGTGGTTCATTATATTTCCGAGCTTGAGCCATCTGTCGTACTTAAAAACGTCTTATCTTTCACTCACTTCCTTGGCAGATGTTTTTTTTTCTTTTTGTGTACTCTAAACCACTAAAATATACGTCATGATTATATGTGTTAAAATAACGTTACTTTAATATGTGGCTGTTCTTGTGAAAGCTATGAGCATGTATGTATGTATGTATGTATGTATGTATGTATGTATGTATGCATGTATGTATGTATGTATGTATGTATGTATGTATGTATGTATGTATGTATAGCCATAAATATTTACTAATTCCTGTACAAATTTCTTGCAGTTAAATGAAGCTCATAGCAACAAGGCCGAAAGATGTCAGCTCGTCTTCCAAGCAAATATTCATCACCTAAAACAAATCAATTTAACAAATAAAACAAATACTTATTGTAAATACCATATAATTTGTACTGATTTGCTCATTCTTTATCGTTCATTATATTTTTTTATACAAACTTTATATGATTTTTTTTCTTATTAACCTCCTTGCTTAGAGGATTCCCTCGAGAATTCAGAGTATGTATGTATGTATGTATGTATGTATGTGATTACCTAATTGTGATTACGGGAAAGAGCCCAAAGCTCGTATATTCCCGTCTCCTGATCGGTTCCAGTTTGTACTTAGTGATACTTATCATACCTGTCCTTAAAACTATGGATTGAGATAGCATTAACTACCTCCTCGCTTAGCGAATTCCAATTATCAACTACTCGTACACTGAAAAAGTATTGCCTTTCATCCTGCAAAGAAGTTTTCTTACGAAGCTTCAAACTATGAGCTCTAGTTCTAGAGCCAGACATATCAAAATATCGATCCCTATCCACTTTATCATAACCATGAAGGAATTTAAAGACTGTCACCATATCCCCCCTCAATCTTCTAGCTTCGAGTGATGGTAAGTCTAATTCCCTCAGCCTCTCAACATAACTGAGATTGCATATTTCTGACACCAGTTTCGTGGCATGTCTTTGAACTGTATGTATGTATGTATGCATAAAACTTGCTTTCTTTGATGTTCATTTCAAGATGATTAAAGAAAAATAATTTCTTTGAGTAATGCATATAAAAATCGTACTTTCAGTTCCAAAGTTACATTTATTGCCATATATAAGAACTCTGGCTGGTCACAAAATTCTTTAATAATGAAAAAAAAAAAAGTCTTTTCGAGCTATCCAATATTCGTAATCCAATGTAACTTCTTTGGTTTCAAGAATGGATTAAAATCTCTATCTATCTATCTATCTATCTATCTATCTATCTATCTATCTATCTATCTATCTATCTATCTATCTATCTATCTATCTATCTATTTATATAACAATCTATCTATGTATTTATCTATATAGATATCTATCTATATTGTTATCTATCTAGCTATCTACCTATATATATCTAGCAATATATCTATCTATCTATCTATCTATCTATCTATCTATAGAGCTATCTATCTATATAGCTATCTATCTATATATTTATCTATCTATCTATCTACCTATATATAACTAGCAATCTATATATCTATATGTCTATGTACAAGAGCCATATTCCCCCTTATAAAGGAGTTGGCTGAGTCAAAGGAAAATACCTTGACTCTTTGTGAGAGGAAAATACAGAGGGTATTCCCAGCCCCCTAGCTCTACCCCATTTAATCGACTTTTACGACACGCAGGGGAACAAAGAAGAAGTATTCTGCCCCCCAACTTTAGGGGGAACCCTCTAAATAGCTAATAATATTCAATAATGGAGAGAAAGAGAGGAAAAGGATGGGCGAAGCTACGATCGAAGGATAATATATCAACTGATATCCGGGATAAGGGGTTAAGGATACACTAGAAAGAAAAGGTGGAAAAGGCTAGCAAGAAACAGTGACCCTATATAAAAATGGATTAATGCTGAAGACAAAGAAGATTCTATAATGGATTACAGCATAAGGAGACTGATATTTCAGCGATATTGTACAAAGGGACTTTGTACAATATTGACCAAAGGGACATGTGTTACACGTTTGAGAACATTTTATAAGCAGGTAGCAAATCTTGATACTGATTCACAAAGTAATAAGAGGGCGATTTCACTGTAAAGGCCACTTGTATCCTCATGCCAGCCTGAGGGCAGATATTACAAGTTCTAAAATCAACCAAGTATATTAGCTGTACACTTTTGAGAAAGTTTTATAGATAGCCAATAAATATATGTTCATATTTACAGAGTGAATGGGACGATTCCTAAATAAAGGCCAGTGATATCTCCAAGCAAAACTGAGAACATATATTACAAGTTCTAAAATCAACCAAGGGACGAAGCTGTACACGTCTGAGAAAGTTTTTATTGATATCTAATTAAACTTTGCTCCAATTCAAAGAGTAAATGGGACGATTCCCTTGCATAGTTCAGTTGTACCTTCAAACAAAATTGAGAGCATATATCACAAGTTCTAAACTCAGCCAAGAGAACTAACTGAACAATCTTGAGAAAGTTCTATAGAGAGCCAAAAAAATAAATGTTTTGGCTAATAGAGTAATATAATCCATTTCCGTGTAAAGGTCAGAGATATCTCCAAGAAAAACTGATAGCATTTATTTCAAGTTCTAAAACCAATCAAGTTAACTAACTGTACACTTTTGAGAAAGTTTTATGGTTAGCCAATAAAACTATGTTCTCATTCAGTAGAGTATATGGGACAATTCCCTCCTAAAGGTCAGTGGTATCTTCATGCAAAACTGAAAGCATATATTAACATTTTCTGAAAGCGACCCAAAAAAACTATCAACACACTTCTGAGAAAGGTTTATAGATAGCCAATAACCTTTTTTTCTGGTCGACTAAATAATGATGATGATGGTCATATAAATGCCGGTGGCATCTTAAAACAAAACTGACAGCGGATTTCACAAATGTCTTAAAATCAAGCCAATGAATTTATGTCACCATCTGAGAGGGAATCACATGTCATGAATGCGGTCAAAGAAACTTATGTCCCACCTCTAAAAGAGTTTTATAGACATCTAATAAAACTCTTCTTTTTTTTCTAGTTTACTGCATAAATGAGAACGATTTCACTGTTATGGCCAGTGGTATCACTACTTCAGAAGTGAAGATAAACACTGATGTTTACAACAATTCTGTACCAGGTGCAAATAGAGATATAACCAAAGGGAAATGAAGTTACTTTTGCTAGGCATATGTCATAAAACACATGCAAATGACATTATTCAGTATACTTTTAGATAAAAGTTTGTAAATATTGACCATTCTTGTAAAAGAAGAGGAGCCTTTAATGAGCAGATAATTTCAAGTTCTCATTTAGATGCCATATGTACCAGTATATTTTATCTACATGATTAATGTAATACCAACGTGTGGTACTGATATAAAAATGAATAATTACTTAGCTCAAAAGACCAGACATCTTATCAAATGTTATAAAGAAGACTTTATTGCTCGGCAAACTTATGACCCAAAGCTTTTTCGTTTACTACTCTTGCTTTAATATCTCTATATAAATGCTGAATATCGAACGTTCTGTAATAAAATTATGTAACTCATCAATATTCACTCTCTTCACACACTTAGTCTCTAGGCTAGCGTGAATAATCACTCTTTCATGCTTAACTTTTCTTCGTTGAGTGATCATATGACACAGGCATGTTGAAATGTCACTTAGGAAGAGCCATGTAAGAGTCAGTCTTTGTATAGATAATGGAGAGTCTTTCATATGATAATTATGACCGAACACGAAAGAAAGACTTTGCATACTGCACTCCTGACTGTAATTCCTACAAAACATTTCTTGTCATGAAATTGCTAGTGAGGAAGTAAGAAAGGTTCTAGGACAGTGGCTCTCAACCTTTTTCACTCCCTTTCCCCTCCCTCAGAAATTTACAACATGCTCGTAGGCCCCCTTCCATTTTCTCCCCCCCCCGTCCCCCTACAAAAACGTTGAAGTCTAAAACGCATATGAAGAAAATGCAACTGGACGTGTTGGTGCAGTTTCAGAATAAAGACAGAAAGCGACTGGAACTGTGAAATCCATGGCCTTCAGCTTGAGAATCACTGCTCCAGGAAGAGCAGGAACATAAAATTTATTAATGAAATAATATAAAAAATAATATGAAAATTTCACATTAATACACAACTGTAGGTTATTGATTTCCAGGGAAGAAGCGAATTAACAACCTGGAAGTTGACTGGAATAATCTTGATCTCCATATGGTGGTGTCCCAAAGGGTAAGATTCTTCAACTGTGCAAGGATATTTCTTAGGCCGAAATTTATTGAGCAATGAAACCAACATATTCTTGATTTTGAGCAAGGATATTTCTTATACCAGCATGGAGGTTATGGTGTAGAGTCTCGAAGGGCAAAAATTCTGGCCATTCTCCAAGGATATTTTAGTACCGAAACGTAACTACCGGAACCAAAAAGATTTCTGGGCTGAGCAAGGCTACTTATCGTATCAACAAGCATCCTACTGAAAAAAAAAGGAGACAGAATCTACTATTACCTCTCTATCTAATTATTCTGAGCAGTAGTTTGGATACTTTTACCATATCTCTAGTTCTTCATTACTTCACTACTCTCTCAGCCTGTCCCCTTCCTATTGTTCATGATTCTCTTATTTCTGCCTTGTCCTTAAGCTTCTACTTGTTTTCGTCTCAATGTTTTCTTGGTGCCCGAGCCTGATGAGGGCAATTTTCTTGCCTGTCCCAGTCACACTCATTAAAAAAAAAAAAAAAAGGGCAAATTTCATGAAAATAAGCCTTGAATATTTGCACAGGGGGACTCATGAAAAACTGCTTTATTCAAAAGATAAAGAAAAAAAAATAAGCGAGATACCTGCTTCTATTGCCTAGTAGAAGCTTACTGACAACAATTCCGAACAGTGTATGGATAGTTTCATAAGTACTTTAGAAATGATTTGAGATGTTACTCTTAGGTACCAGAATTACATTTGTTCAGTGATGAAAATGTTTCTTTTTGTGCATACACACACACACACATACACACACACATACAACAAGCAAATGTGATACCTATCTTCAAAAAGGGAAGGAGGGATACGGCTCTGAACTATAGACCTGTTTCCTTGACCAGCATAGTTTGCAAAGTTATGGAGAAACTACTAAGGAAACATATTTCTCTTCACTTGGAATCCTTCAACTTTTTGTCAGTGAGGCAACATGGCTTCAGAGAAGGTAGATCAGCAGTAACAAACTTATTTGAATTTTATGATGAGGTAAGCCAAATCTTACAGGAAAGAGAGGGCTGGGCAGATTGCATATTCCTAGACTTCCAGAAAGCGTTTGACACTGTTCCACATGGGAGACTTATTAGGAAGCTGCACTCAATGGCTAGAATAGGTGGAAATGTTTTGGAATGGATAAAAACTTACTTAGAAGGAAGGGAACAGAGGGTTAGAGTAAGACACTCAGTGTCTGAATGGAGAAGAGTTAGTAGTGGAGTTCCACAGGGTTCAGTTTTAGGGCCACTTTTGTTCCTTGTATATGTAAATGACCTACCAGAGTCTGTAAATTCATTCATGAATATGTTTGCAGATGATGCAAAGATTGTGAAGAAAGTAAAAAACGAGAACAATGGTAGAGAACTTCAGGAGGATCTAAATAATCTGCATAAGTGGTCAGAAAAGTGGCTAATGAAATTCAATACTTCAAAATGTAAGGTAATGAGAATGGGTACAAGTGCAAGAAGGCCCAAGCTTGACTACTCGGTGGCTGGAGTACAACTTCAAGAGACAGAAAATGAGAGAGATCTAGGAGTAAACATACTGGCAGATTTGTCTCCAGAAATACATATAAATGGCATAGTAAGGGCAGCATATGCATTCTTATCAAATGTAAGGGTAGCCTTCAGGCACATGGACAAGGAAATGTTGAGAAATATTTATGTAACCTATGTGAGGCCAAAACTCGAATATGCAGCCCCCTTTTGGAATCCGCACTTGAAAAAGCACATAGCTAAGCTTGAAAAAGTTCAAAGACATGCCACGAAACTGGTGCCAGAAATACGCAATCTCAGTTATGATGAGAGGCTGAGGGAATTAGACTTACCATCACTCGAAGCTAGAAGAGTGAGGGGGGATATGGTGACAGTCTTTAAATTCCTTCATGGTTATGATAGAGTGGATAGGGATCGATATTTTGATATGGCTGGCTCTAGAACTAGAGGTCATAGTTTGAAGCTTCGTAAGAAAACTTCTTCGCAGGATGTAAGGAAATACTTTTTCAGTGTAAGAGTAGTTGATAATTGGAATTGGCTAAGCGAGGAGGTAGTTAATGCTATCTCAATCCATAGTTTTAAGGACAGGTATGATAAGTATCACTAAGTATAAAATGGAACCGATGAGGAGACGGGAAGATACGAGCTTTGGGCTCTTTCCCGTAAACACAATTAGGTAATCACAATTAGGTAATCACATACATGCACACATACACGCACACAAACGCTCGTATATGCGTGACCCGTCATATTTAACCGCGAAAACTTATCTCTGATATCAATAATTATCTTTAATTTCATATTAATAAAATTTGCACTTTAATGAGTACCTCAGATCACGTGGCGATTGGCATTAAGGGACAAATATACTGTAGATAAACAGACAAAAATACTCTTTGAAGTCGTTCTCCGGAGAACCTCTTC